>LVVK01000010.1:0-36251 GCA_002022785.1 Trichoderma guizhouense
TTAAATTTATTAAAGAAATAAAAATACTTTATAAATAATATATTAAAAATATTAATATAAAGATTATTCTTTTTATTAATATTATAGTAAATAAAATAATTAATATAATTATTACTTTTTATATTACTAGATTTTATATTAAAAACTACCTATATTAAAGTTAACTTTACTTACTATAGATTAATAAACTACTATTATTACTATAGATTAATAAGCTACTATTATTAATTAATAGGACTTGTAATTTTATAGTTAATAAGTAATATAAATTTTTTTTTTATAAAATATAGATTAATAATACTAAGGATAGTATCTTTTCGCTAAAAGGGTAATTAACTTAATAAAAGTTACTAAGCCTTAATAACTTATCCCTTAATAAGTTATTATCCCTAGCTAAGTTAATAAGTAGTAATAGTTACTATTTATTAGTAAAATATAAGCTTTTACTCTCTTTTACCCTTACTTTTATTAATAAGCGTAACAGAAATACTTCATTATTAAAATAAACTAGAATTCTTTTTTTTTTATTTTCTATTTTTTTTTTTTATTTACCTTTGAAAAAAATACTACCGCCAAGTAATTAATGCTAATCAAATTATAAAATCGCTTTTAGTTAGATTTATCATATGGTTTTGTGATAAAGCTTATCGCTTGCACTAGCTTTGCGCATGTGAGCTACATCCCGCTTGCGCAGCTACCTGGGTACTAACCCAGTTACCTATAAAATGTGCTGTGCCTGTTGACATCATCACCTGTATGTCACTGCTCGAGTTTTTAGATTCTCAACAGTTTGAGACACCATGGCCGAATATGGTCGCATAGATCCATTTTCTTTCGCAGCATCTCGAGATATTGAAAGCCCAGTCAGCATTCGAATGTAAGCCATCTATCGTCGGAGTCTCAACAGCAGTGTAACAATAGCTAACCACTCCCTCAGAATTGGTATAGATGGAGACGAGCGTCCTACGAAGCAGTCGACACTCCTCGAGAGGCCTCAAGTCCGCCATATTGGCTCAAATACGAGGTGTGCCATTATTAAAGAGATAACAGTGGGAAATAGATTTCTGATGGTTAGCTACACAGTTCTTCCTCCGAGTTGTATGTCACGGTTCAAGTCTGGGCTGGCTCCAAGGCCCTGACTGTACCCATCCAGACATCATATAAACCACCTCGTCCAGAAATAAGGTATGAGAGGCAAATTTGAGTGACTCTAGTGAGCAGTACGGTTAATCTGGGGATATGACACGTTAGATGGAATGAATGGTTGCGGTTACCAATATCATACAAGTCGATTCCCGCCAACTCCCGGTTGGCTATCACGATATGGGATCTTTCACCAGACTCGAGCAAAGCCGATCTTTGCCATGCGACTCCATTTGGAGGAACCACTCTTGCTCTATTTGGCGATGACAACCAGGTTGTTAGGGGTCGGCAAAAGTGCTACATCCATAAATACAAGAATGCTGATGGAACTGACGATACGACAACACCTGCGGTCGTTAGAAGCAACGGCAAGGGAGCACCGCAGTTGACCAACTACACAGAGGAGCTGGAAAGGATGGAAAGCTTGTTCAAGAAACACGAGATGGGCGAGATACCCCGAGTAGATTGGCTTGACCAGATGGTATTCAGAGGTTTCGAAAAGAAGGGATTACATGCCGCCAAGCTATCAACCAAACTACGCCATCGAGATCCTACGGCGAACGGACGTGACAACAACGTGGCGCATGATGCTCTAGACCACTCTCGCGAAGACACGCCGGACCCTTACGTATGCGTGCTCAATGTTGAACTGCCTCGCTTCGACTTTCCTGTTGTTTTTGCGGATCACGAATACGAGCCTCCGCCAATCTCAGCTTTGCAGCCACTGTCTGCCTCGCAAATTGTAGCACAGAGGCAACCCGAGGTTCAATTTGGTCCTGGAATCAAGGCTATTGGCGAGAGCTCAGCGGACTTTGGGTCTCGTCTTGTCATGATATATGATCCTGAAGTAGGGCAGAGGGATAACCCAGCCGAAGCGAAACACAGGCGACTCTTCCGAAGTTCTCATCGGCACGGTATCCTAGACCGAGATTTAAAACCTAACGCAAAAGTTCGTGATGAGCTAAATGTTATCATGTCATATCCGCCAACACACATTCTATCTCCGGAAGAGGCAGACCTTGTTTGGAAGTTTAGATATCATCTAACCAAGGACAAGCGTGGTTTGGCCAAATTCGTCAGATCTGTTAACTGGAACGATCAAGGAGAATTGAAACAAGCCGTTCAAGTTCTTAGTCGCTGGACGGAAATTGACGTGGATGACGCACTTGGGATGCTGGGGCCGTCATTCGATAATCCTACTGTCCGGTCGTATGCTGTCAATCGGCTACGAAAAGCTGACGATAACGAGTTACTTCTCTACTTACTTCAGCTCGTACAAGCTCTCAAATATGAGTACATGTCATCTGACTCTGGCGTGGACAACATTCAAGATTCACCGCTAGCACAGTTTTTGATTCAACGTGCCGCGGCAAATTTCATGCTTGGCAACTATTTTCACTGGTATCTCATGGTCGAATGCGACGACTACAGCCCAGAGCAGGATGTCCGCAATCGAGAGATATATCGCAAAGTTGCGTACGAGTTTATGACGGAACTCGTCAAGCAGCCAGATGGTAACGAATCTCGGAAGACACTCCTAAGGCAGGCCGAACTCCTTGCTATATTGTCAAGGATTGCAAACGACATCAAATTGTCCAGCGAGTCGATCGCCAAAAAAACAGACCGAGTAAAAGCCTTTCTCGGAGACCCAAAGAACGAGCTTACGAGCATTGACCCGCCCCTAGCAATGCCCCTTGACCCTGCCATTAAGATTATCGGTGTTATACCGGACCAAGTCACGGTATTCAAGTCATCACTGAATCCAATTAAGTGTACCTTCAAAACCACAACGGGAAGCCAGTACCCTATCATATTCAAGCTCGGCGATGATCTAAGACAGGACCAACTGGTCATTCAAATTATTACCTTGATGGACGAATTACTCCAGAAAGAAAACCTTGATCTGAAACTGTCACCTTATAAAATCCTGGCGACGAGCACGACGGCCGGTGCCTCTCAGTTTGTGCAGTCGCAGAGTTTATCAAGCATTGTTAACAAATTCAAGAACAATCCGGCCTTGGCCTACCTTAAACACCATAACCCGGACGACAGACAGCCGCTTGGCGTTCGACAGGATACCTTGGACACATACGTTAAATCGTGTGCAGGCTACTGTGTTATTACTTATATTCTTGGCGTTGGCGACAGGCATCTTGATAACCTTTTACTGGCTCCAGATGGGCATTTCTTCCATGCCGACTTTGGATATATCCTCGGACGTGACCCTAAACCCTTTGCTCCCCTAATGAAGCTTTCAAAAGAGATGGTCGATTGTATGGGCGGAGTGCAGTCGGAACATTACAGACAGTTCAAGCAGTATTGCTTTTTAGCTTACACTGCATTACGAAAATCATCGAACCTCATTCTCAACCTTTTTAGTCTGATGGTCCACGCCAACATCCCAGATATTCGACTTGAGCCGGACAAGGCTGTGTCGAAAGTTAGGGAGAGATTTCACCTTGAGATGGGAGAGGAAGAAGCAATCCGTTACTTTGAGAGGGTGATTGAGGATACTCTAACGGCGTTTGCGCCTGTTGTTATTGACAAGTTGCATGAGTGGGCACAGGCTCTCAGGGCTTAGACGAATAGGCTTAGACGAATAGAAACAGAAAGACGCATTGACTGAAGTTTGCAATGCCTACTACCGCCACTGTAGAATAGTTGATTTCGTGATGTTGTAGAATTCGAGCCTACCATGATATCATATGAGACTCCTCGTCTGTCCATCAGTCCATCAGACTTCATTTCCTGAATGATACATACGGGCCCGTATAACTCCATTTTATACGCATTTTGAATGGTGGGATTGCCCGGTATGGCTATACTTACTATTATTACATGGATGCCGTGATAAAAGAATCTAAGTTTGACCGTAGCCTTGACCTTTGTGTGGTGGGGATTCAAGTATCACCAAACACGAATATGCCCTTGCCTCTTCTAAACCCTTGAAGACCGCCCTGCACTTCTTGTGCCAGGGTGGAAATGTCAGTGTCCCAATTCCACGCCACTTCGTCGAGGGGAACGTCTTGAAATTTGCCTTGGCGGATCAGATCAACAATGTCATTAATCATATGCTTGCGCCCAGCGACGTCCTGCTGGTTCCAGCGGGAAAGCCAGAAGCCGACGAAGCGAATGTCCTTGAATATGAGCAAGCCAACGGGAAGCGCAACTGGCTGCTTGGCCATGCCGCCGTACGACACCATCGTGGCACCTTCGCTGAGTGAGCGAGCAAGGGCCGTGGCAGATTTGCCGCCGACGCAATTCAGGCCCAGTCCAATCTGGTCGCGGCCTTTGTTTGTGATTTCCGCCAGCTGGTCTCTCCACTCCCGTGACAGAAACTGTGTTTCTGTTACAACCACATCGGCGCCGAGGCCAATCAATTCCGCTTTCAAGGCCTCGGTTTCTTCAGGAGAGCTTCGCTCCCGCACGATGTTGATGCTCCTCAGCCCCCAGAGCTTGCCGAGCTGTATGGCGGCCCTTCCAACTCCCGAGTTTGCCCCGTTCTGGATGAACCATTCGCCACTGCCCACCTCCAGCGGACGCATTCCAATGCCGCCTACTCCAGTGCTAGGGCCATATGCCCTCAGAATGCGATATGCTGTGCTGGGATTGACAGAGATGGTTGCCGCCTGAGTCGCACGCAGTCCCTCCTTGTCGATCTTCAAAACCTGATCCAGCTCTGCAACAGCATGCGTCCTCCATGTGCCGAATTGTGCAACTGCCGGAATGACCCAATCCCCTTTGCGAATAGGTGATGCCGGATCGCCCGTTGAAACAACTTCGAAAACACCTTCATTTCCCGGGATGACAGATGGGCTAGACGTCCCTATTAAAGATGTAAAGCTAGGCTGAGAGCCATAAGTCCCTTGTATGGTGTTTATATCGGCAGGGTTAATGGGAGCCGCAAGAGACCGCAACAAGACGGATTTGGACGAAATCGAGGGCGAGATGGAAAATGTGTGCAACCTTGATCATTGTCAGCTTGGGATTCTCCTTCGTTTCCTATCGCAGAGCGAGTAAGTGCCCACTGTAGTACATCGGATGGCTCTCCGTTCTTGGAGAAGACAAGAGCCTTGGCCTGAGTGTAGCCGTACGGACCTGATTTCCGCCGAACGGTTTGTTGCGACAAAGGGCTGTCTATCCGCACTCCCAAGGCGCGCCCGGTCCGCGACAGAGCGCGCAGGCTGTGGTGAGAACGGCTCAGCATCGCTATCGGGATTTCGTAAAGGGAGGACAAGATGCTTAAGTATCAGCAGCCATTGGTAGTTGGTATAACCAATAGGTTGAAGCAAGTCAATGGCTGGGCGCAGCTTGCTATATCTTGGGGTTGCCTTAGCTGCCCCTCCAACCCCACCATGTATGATGCTAGAGTAAACAACACGGTATGGGATGCCGAGGTACAAGATGTTGATCGCAACTTTTCTATGGTGTTCCGAGAAGTAAATTGGATATACAACACAACTACAAAGTGAACTAGCAGCATCTATGTCTGCGTATGCATCCAAGCGACTAACAAAACAGTTCCCCCGGCATTAGTCATCACAGCATACATCTCACGGTTGGGGGTATTATAGAGTTTCTCCGCATTTGCACACAAAATGACCTCCTTTTATATTTGATATCGCTAAATGTAATACCACCTCTTGACAGATAGCTGACTTGGGCAACAAGATTGTAAACTACTGAGTTGCTGAACTCTCCCGTGCCAGAATCTAATTATATTGGGTTAGCCTTAATCTCTCATGAATAGACGACGTAAAATGGAAACATACCAAAGCAGTTCGGCAAGGAATATAAACATGTGTCCAGTTTTTCCTTCCATTCCACTCCATAGGGGTCGTGAAGAAACGTGTTTCTTCGTCAATCCTGTTATGGCCACCAACTCTTTCCGCGTCGCTGTTCAGTACTATTTTGTACGTTCCAGGCACTTCGACTCCGATACGGTAGTCGCTGAAGCTTCGGTCTGTGTGGAAGTTGAAGATGAAAACAAGTCCTGCCCTCTCAAACACAATTACCTTGTCTCCTTCGTGCTTCAAGGAGATATAAGCCTGGGGCGCGTGCAGCCAGCCATATTGTGCTTCACACTCATTCATCAATTTGTCGAAGGTGTTCAGGAATTTGTATCGAAGCAGGTTATCTTCTGTGAGGTTGAACTGTCGACGGGCATACCAAAAAGAATTGTTGTTTCCTGCCCGAGGGAAATCTAGCCATTCAGGATGGCCAAATTCATTGCCCTCAAAGTTGAGGTATCCCTCTCCACCCAGACCATGAGTAAGAAGTCGAATCATCTTGTGCAGTGCAATTCCACGATCAATCACTGGTGTCAGTGGTGACAAGGTCGACATGTGGGTGTACATTTCTGCATCGCACAAGTGCATCATCAGTGTTTTATCTCCGACAAGTCTAGTGCTCAGTTGTCAGTCACGATTCCATCATCAATGATTAGTAGGTATAGAATGCATACGCTTGATCATGGCTTTCGCAATAGGCAATGGTTTTTTCACCATGGCGTCTGTTGGTTAAAGTGAAACAGATGTTGGCAAGATCCCATTGCTCATCTGTTTTCTCCTTTAGAATCTTGATCCACATATCAGGAATGGCCATAGCAAGGCGATAATCGAATCCTATTCCACCAAGTGAAAGCGGGAGGCAGAGAGCTGGCATTCCTGACACGTCTTCGGCAACAGTGACACACTCGGGATAGAGCGAATGCAGCATCTCGTTAGCAACCATCAAATACACAACAGCTTCCTCATCAACATCGGGGCCGAAGTATTCATGGTAACCACCGGAGAAGCCACTGGAAATGACTCATTAGCAAACACTGGATCATAAGATAGAAGGGAAAGAGTTAATAGACGTACGTTCCAATTCCATGGTGGAGGTAGAGCATACTCGTGACACCGTCAAAGCGGAAGCCATCGAAGTGGTACTCATCCATCCAGAATCGGAGGTTGCTTAGTAAAAATCGCATGACTTCGTGGTGACCATAGTTGAAGAGTCTGCTGTCCCAAAGGTCGTGGTTACCTTTTCCGCCACTGTGAAAGTATTGGTGGTCCGTTCCATCAAATTGATTGAGGCCATCAAGTACGTTCTTTGACGCGTGGCTGTGGACTACATCCAGGAGGACGACAATTCCCATCTTATGAGCGGTATCAACAAGCTTCTTCAATCCCTCGGGAGTTCCATATCGGCTGCTGGCTGCGAAAAAGCTGTTGACCTGGTATCCAAAGCTAGCATAATAGGCATGTTCCATGATAGCCATCAGCTGGATGGCGTTGTAACCAAGGTCTTTGATTCTGGGAAGTACATTTTCCGTGAACTCTTCATACGTGGTGACGCGCTGCTCTGGAGATGAGATTCCGACATGGGCTTCATATATTCTGATGCTCTCTGGTTTTTGTGGTCGTGAGTGCTGAAATTTGTATTTTTCCGACGGCGCTGGGCTCCAAAATCGAGCGTCATATACCGGTGAAACAGAGAGATCTTGGGTGACATATTTAATCCAGGCTGGCAAACGATCGATTCTGTGACCTCCAGGGAGAACAAGAGAGATCTAATAATTAGCACTGGCATTTATACTTTGCTCAAGAATGTTGGACAAAAGTACCTTGACTTTGGAATTATGGGGTATCGCCTTCTCACCCCCCTTGGCTGGAACTGTGATCTCGAACACGCCATATGCATTCTTCTTCATTGGGTGAGACGTGAAGTTCCAACCGTCTGTATCACACGTTAGTCGAACCGGTGGCGTCTTAAGGCATGAGGTAAAAGACTTACTGAAGTCTCCCACGAGATACGCCTGTTCGGCGTTTGGCGCCCACTCGCGATATATAACGTTGTTCTTCTCATCCACATTGAAGCCGAAGATGTCAATGCCCTGTGAACGTTAGGGTCCGTCACCAAGAAGAAGCAGAAGAAGCAGCAGGCTGAGGGCCAAAGCAGCAGCCCATACCTTGGAGAACTTGTCAAAGCCACCTTCAGTTTCGTTGATAACCTTGATCCAATCCTGAGCTTTAGAGTATCGCCTCTTCAGCGCATCGCCGAATGGGGCTAGCCATGGGTCTAGCTGGATGACGCCTTCAATTAGAGTTAGCTAAAATGATATTGTGACCCATTCGCCATTTGTTATATCAAACCTGTGCCATCCTTGGGGGTATCTTGCTTGTCGTTCGGAGCTGCCATGGCGCAGAATTGCTTGGGACGTGGGAGGCGGGGTAGCTTCGATGAGAGCTTTGTGTTTATTGCCTGAAGAACAAAACTTGATGCCCAGCAGCTATGAGAGATATTAATATATTAATATATGACGTGCTGATGTAATGAAAGCTCTGCAATCAAAATGCGCAGTTTGCGCTAATTGTTTGCAAGTGAAATGCTACCTCTCCTGTGTGTATGTAGGAATGTATCTTCCTGAAGCTTGAAGCTTCAACTCCCAAGTACTAAGTACCTACGCCGGAGGTTTAGCTACGGAACTACGTAGTGCAACTAGCGTGCTAGTAAATTCTTTTACACCATTAATTCCTATATAATCTTAATCTCATTATTCGAATTCTATAATTACCTAATTATTAATTTTAAACATTTTCCTCAGGCTGTTAAACTTCTTTCGCTTAGGTTCTTGTGATAGGAGAGTATTAGCGTGGTTTGCATCAGAGCTACCTTCATAAAGCTGAAGCTCATGTTGATGGCGGGGTTCTGACGTCAGCTCGTCCTTGACAATAGAGCCGCTAGCTGCGGATCGTCTTCCTGTGTCTCCAAGCGGTGACGTCATTGAAGCTTCATTCGTCTCGCCCTTCCTGTTCTGCAATGGCCAGCCTATTGCATGGTTGGGTATGACGCTGTTCCGTGTAGACGTTGCGTCTTCACTGTGATGATGCGGTAGAGTATTACGGGCACCGTCAGCGTCGCTGGATTCTTTGACGTTTGCATGGCTCTTGCGCCTGAGTGTGGAGATGAGCCCTGGTCGGCGAGTCGAGGCGCCGGATAGCTGATCAAGAGGTAGATGTGGGTTCTCCTCAGTGTGGTATTGGTCAACTCTCGGTTTGGGCGCATCGTGTTTTGGCAAACCGGAGTTGATACCTGCGCTGGCACTAGAATTTTGGTCAGGGAGGTTGTTGCGCGCATACATATTCAGAATAGATTGTTTCAACCTCGAATGAACGGGTTCGTATTCATCACCCGTGATAGAGCCGTTTGTCAACGGAGTTGTGTTCATGTCGTCATCACTAGAATCTGACAAGTGATCGCCGTATGTCGAATCCTCATCTCTCCTTGATAGAGATTGGCTGATACGTGGAGCAACTGAGTGTCGCTGGAACGGCTGCCGATTTGTATTCTCTACCAATTGCCGAGAAGGAGCAGCTGGCGCAGCAGAATGGTGCCTCTGATGTGACGTTGTGGGTGATAACGAACGCAGAGTCAACCTGTTTCTACCCTTATTACCAGATGATGATGGCCTCGGATCGAAAGAGCTGCTTCGCATCGATGACCTAAATCCACTTCGAGGACTGCCGATGGACCTACTACGTACGAAACTGCTCTCGCTAGAGTCGGACCCTCGTCGCCGCAAAGTAGGCTTAATGACAGTATTTACCGTAGGTTCTGCAGTCGAGTTGTGTGTCGCATGTTGCTTTGGACGTCTTAGACTATATTCTGTTGAGACTAACGGGTCGTAAGATGATCTGGGCCTGGTGGTTGGGCCACGGAGCTCGTCACCTATGTACTTCTGTTCATGACTTGCCGAGCGTTTTGGGCGAGCTAATTTTTGTAACCTGCGTCCCATCGCCAAGCCGGTGCGTGCCGTGGTAGTTGGTTGCTGCAGCGAGCCTCGCCCTCCCTGAGCATCTGTCATGGCAAAATCAGTATGTCGCATAGGCTCTTCTCCTATTTTCAGTTCCATCTTGGCATTGGTCTTGGGCATAGTTCGAGATCTATCGGATGGTTTGGAATTGACCGACTGTTGTCTTGGTTCGTCGGGCGACACCAGTGTGGTTCGCGCTTGACGTTCCTTCTGGGATTGTTGCCGTTGACTTCTCTGTTCTGAATTAGAGGAGTGCCCCGAAATATCAGCCAAGGTCGTAGGTCGTTTTGTCGATACACGCTCCCGTATAGCCTCATCATCAGCTTCCCGAAGGGCCTCCATTTCGAGCTGGCGCCTCTCCTCAGAGGTGAGGCTTTTCCAGTATGCTTTAGCCTTCTCCCAATCATCAGGTGATTGAATGGGAGTACTTGTGGTGTTATCCAGCGGCTTCCCCCCAGTGCTTGCATTGATCTGCGATTTGTTGCGGTCTACACCTGTCATGGGTGGACTGACCAGTGCAGCATCAAGAGACATGAATCCACCGTCGCCAGCATCGGATAGATCTTCGTACGCATCACTGTAAATACTGTCCATGTCTGAGTCATGTTCTTCTTGATTGCCAGTCTTATATCCTGAAGCAAGTGCTAATGCAGGCGTGATAGATGCGTTTGTGTCGTCCATATGGAGCTTGGAGACATCTTCATCTTCTGGGAAACTTCCCGGAAGAGAGTTTGGCTCCGTCGTAGATGAAATATCATGATGCATGGCCGAAGAATCCGTATTTGAACTAGAAACACCTGGCGACTTATTCAATGCCTTTGCATCTGATACTTTTGAACTTTCGTCTGGTAACACGTCAGAGAGCGGGCTTGAGTTTGCCGATACATCCTTTGACGATTTTTGAGCCATTGACTGCTCTGTACCGGTTGAGACATCTTCGAACAGCTCATCCTCGGAACTATACAAGTCTTCGCTTACATGTCCAAGACTTTCGGTAGATGCGATGATGGCTGGTAATGGCTCCCGATATTTGGAAATATTCGCTACATTTCTTGGAGTCTGTCCGCGACCAAAATGAAACGTCTTTGTTGACTCTATTGGTGGAGGGATTTCATCTTTGGTGATAGAAGACAGTGTCTGCGAACTGGACGGCGGTGGCGGTTGGGGTGAAAGCGAATGTTCACGCGGACGAACAAGCTGACGTTCTTCGGGCTCCTTCCCCTTTTTATCACGCACACTCCCAAATAATGGAAGTGCTGGTCGAGGAGACATTATTTCATCTTGTTGCGGGGAAGACGCCCTGTTTGCTTTCACGCTGTCGACGGTACCCTGTGTATTATGTCTTGACTGAAGGCCGTGCACTGCTGAGAAATCTGCTTCTTCAAACTTGCTAGGTTCAGCAACTACAACTGTGCTATTGTCGTTCCAGCTTACTCTAGCACTTTTCCTCTGGCTTGCCAGGGAGTCATCTTTGCTAGAGTGAGAAGCCCCAATGAATGGATAGTCCGGATTCTCATTAGGATGCGACGACTGACTTCCACGGCTCAAAATGGCAGATTTAAGGGCTGACTTTCTAGGAGACAGAGATCGTGGTGGAGGTTCGTGCTTAACGACTAACTGATCAGTTGATGATGCAAAATGAGCTGATCGAACGGATGTCTCTGAACCAGATCCGGCATAGGAAATTGGCATCTCGGTCTTCGTATGGTCCCAGTTCGCTAATCCAGGTGCCAAACTTGGCTCAGTCGCAAATTCGGAGACTTCGTTTTGAGAAGTATTATGGGTTTGCCAATCCCGGGATCCTTCCGTTTCAAGCTCCCTCTCCTGTGATAGCGTTTCTGTTGCCATTGACGTCATCGACGTGTTTTCATTCGGGCTCCTCCTCCCCAAAGATCTGCCAGTCGCGTGGGATTGGCTAGTTGCAGTTGAAAAGGGTTCTGACTGAATATCGTTGGGTATCACTGGCTTCATTTCATTGTTTGGCTCTTGTGATATATGATCCCGATTGGCTGGTTTTGTTCCTTTTGCCTTCTCAGCTGGTTTAGCGGCCTCAATTGGATGACTAGCTTGTACAAGTGTGTCTCTCAAGACCATTCTTCTTGAATTCGGGTCATAGACAAGGTCCTGGTCGGATGGCGTGTGAGAGTCGTATGTTATCCGTGCGCGAGGATATGAGAAGTTTATAGATGAGCTGACGCTCCCAGAACGAGATTCAGGTAAATCGGGTGTTAATTCTGGCAATACCTCTGCCCCTTTCTCCTGGTATGGATCATGAACAGTGGCGGCCCCAAACCAGGAGCCTTGTTGATTGCCTTGCGACTTCTGGCTTGCGGTCTGGAAATTTTGAGTCCGTAACGGCATCGTAACAGCCTTAGAGGCCGGGATAGTGGGCACGGGGGGGACATCTTGTTTTCCGAGAGGCGTGTGACCAGGCGATGGTGATCGTCGAAACGTTCGTTCGCTCATGGAACTCACGCTAGGGCTTCTGTGCAGATTACTCTTGCCTCGGTCGCGGCCGATGGGCGACGACAGCGAGGAAGTGCGGCGCTGGCTTCTTTTCGAAGAGACTTGCGAAACATTTGTCGGTGGACTTGGCTGCGCCCGTAAGGCGGCAGCGGCTGCTGCTGAAGATAGAGATGATGACGGGGCTGGATTGCCTCGCATGAAGGCGGATGCGGCGGCGGTCGCCGCATTGGGATCGGCCGTTTCCTTTGTCAGAGGCTGCGAGATAACTTAGCTGTCTGTCCACGCATTATAGCAAGTCGCTAGATGAATTAAAGTCAAGGGGGACACAGCGGTAATGTAGGCCATTGAAATCGCTGCTGATTTGCGAAAGAATAACGTTGGCGCAAAATGCCATGGAGCTTAAAACCTTACCTGAAGCGAGTGATCGCGTCGTCGCGATAGCTTAAACATGGCGGATACAGCGGACTGCGCCTCCGAAGTTTCCACTTGTACGCAGCTGTTACAGCATGCAGATAAAAATGAATAAACTGAAAGATGAATGAAGGAAAACGAAGCGTAAACGATGGACAAGAAAGATATTGGGTAAAATTACTGCTGAGATGAGATTGGGAAAACGTCAAATACATCATCCTACGCGAAGATGTGGAGAGGCTAAGGCTTAGTAGACTGTAAGTACCAAGTAGTTTTTGGCTAAGCCGTATGCAGCCTGCCGCTACTCGGCTCCTACTTTCTGGCAGACTTTATTCAAAATGACCTCTTCCGCATACAAATCATGTGCAACTGCTTTTCCTCTCCGCCCCTACTTACTACCGAGTAGACACTCCGAACTTGGCTAGATGTTAGACATTTGATCGCACTTTGTTTTGTTTTTTTGTACCGCGCATACTTGTTTTTTCCGCCCCCCTCCTTCTGGTGCTTACAGTATTCAATGGCACCATCCTCGCCGCGACGATCATCCAGAGCTCGCACGTTGGCTTCCCATTCTCAACAATCCCTCTCATCGACCAATTTTACCCGTCTCGAGCGACATACCCGATCCCTTAATCGACCCCCTTCGGGCAAATCCACGCCTAGTGCATCTGTATCGTCTGATCCGCTTGACGACATAGACGATACGCTGCTTGGCCGGAGGCGAAAGCGCGGCCACGACGACGAGCAATACAAGGGCTTGCGAAACGAGGCTCTCGACATGTCCAACGAACCAGATCCATTGCAAGACGAAGAGGATGAGGCAGTCCGGTGTATCTGTGGCTGCGAAGATTACCCCGGCCGTCCTCCTGTCGATGGTTCAGACGCCTACTTCCTCGCTTCAATTGAACTAAGTGAAGATGTTACTGGTTTTTTTGTGCAGTGCGATATTTGCAAAGTATGGCAGCACGGAGCATGTGTCGGCATATTTAGCGCTGAGAGCTCTCCCGAAGAGTATTTCTGCGAACAGTGTCGAAAAGATCTTCACAAAATACAAACAGCAAATAACGGGTAAGACAGTCTTTCCATTGCGTCGTTTCTGAGCAAACTCTAACGGGTTGGTGTACTTGCCGTTAGTCAAAAATACTCCAAATATCTGCCTCTGAGTCGACCTGCTAGAACTTCATCTCGGGCTACTTCTATAGCAAAGGATGGTGCTCGATCTCCCAGGTTGGGTAGCGCGAAGTCCGTTCGATCTCAATCGACCTCACAAATATCTAAACGCCGATCTACAATGAACAGCCGTGATGCGGCTTATGACGATGAACAGTTACGACGAGCAATTGAAGCGAGCAAGGAAGAGGTAGGTCAAGACGGCACAGAGAGTGTCATTAGGCGTACAAAACGGGTACGCAGCAGTAGCGAAGAGTTCGTGCCCTTTTCTACATTTCATAAACATTTGAAATTTCTGTTAATCTCCCTCGCAGAAATCATGTCACTGTTAAAAGGCAACGCACAAATTCGCAGTCCCCTTCGCCGCCTCCAAAACCAATGGACACCATCAGTCAAGAAAATACCGATGACGAAAGCAATGGTCACAGCGAACAGAAGAGATTGCGAGGCTATAAAGGCACGGAGAAATCGGACAAGGAGGAGAAAGATCGGCTACGGCAAGAGAGCGCGAGCAAACGAAAAGGGCGGGCCGATAGGCGACGTACTGAAGGTAAGTTAAGCGGCTCAAGGACGAGATGCGTTGGGCCAGGCACTTACAGAAAACCAGATTCCGATGTATCAGAAGAAGTAAACCCGCCGTCCATGAAGACTCCTGTTATAAAGAGCGCAGAACCATCGACTTTCCCCGAACCAGCCCCAGTACCATCGCCTATTCCCGGAACTCCTCCTGCGAGTCACTCATCAACTGCAAATCCCCAAAAGCGAACCTCCCGGAGCAACCACAAGAAGGGCAAGGGGA
Source organism: Trichoderma guizhouense (assembly GCA_002022785.1). Lineage (NCBI taxonomy): Eukaryota > Fungi > Ascomycota > Sordariomycetes > Hypocreales > Hypocreaceae > Trichoderma > Trichoderma guizhouense. The sequence goes on from LVVK01000010.1 coordinate 14,790, forward strand.
AGAACCAATACACAAAGGATCGGAATGCGGAGACCGAGCATTCGCCCGCCCGATCTGTATCACGAGACGCGCAACGAGCGACCAATGCGACAACATCTACACATGCTAAGCATACTAGCGATCACAAGGGCAGCTCGAAAACAAAGCTGGGCATCGCCGGTCGGATGAGTATGCTGGATATGAAGCGGCGGGTGGCTGCAATAATGGATTTCATCTCCAGAACTCAGGTCGACTTAGCAGCTGAAGCAACACTGGATCGCAGCAATAATTCGACGAATCAGCACTCACAGGACCCTACCGCGTCCCCAACTGACACTCCCATGTCCAAGGATTTCAAAGATTTGAGTTGCATCGAGATGATGGATGTTCTTACACGAGATATGGTCAAGTGGCAAAATCAATACGCGTGATATGCATAATAGCGAGTACGGCCGCTCCTAACTCGTCGTTTAAGAATCATCGTCCATCTACTACATAATACCCAAGCTGTTTGATTTTGTTTTATTTTCGATCTGGGGGAAAATCAGGAGTTCATGACATGTCTTATTGAAGGTCTCATTTGTTATTCTTTACGCTATAATGATGGAAGGGAATCATCACAGCCCGCTATTGGCTAGCTAGGCTAGTTCTCTTCCTCTCCCCCTTACCCGTTGTTCTACATGTTGGGAGAGGCTCTCATGACTTGCGATGTACAAACACTACATAGGATCTATCTTATACTTATTTGCCATGCTATGCCATGCATTACGGCTTTTCTTTGCAGCGAACTCATGCGATATAAACAACAGGCAGTCAAAACGCCGTTCAACGTAAATGGTCATGAATTCCTAGATCTGGCGTCTTATGCGCTGGTTTCTTTCCTCTGCTCTTTCCATGCTTTTTTCCCTTGGTTCAGGCTTACTGGGGGACTGGATGCCATCAACTCATGACGTTGAAGGGCCTCATCAGAGAGATCATCCAACACATATCTGCCTAGTTTACCCTTCCGCCACTCGGACAACACCCTGGCAGCAGATTCTCCCATATCCGGGACGCCACCGGCCTTCAGCTTGCCATCCCGCTTCGCCACGGCAAGCAGGAACTCGTGAATATCGTTTGTTGGACTGCAGTATCGATGGTAGAGGTGGGGATCCCAGAGATTCATCTTGTAAAGCAGATAATCTGCCAATATCTCATCTGCTATGAGACCTTTCTTGATACCCTGTACGAGAGAGATTTTAATCATTGTCTCTCCGTCTTCGACGTACGGGACAAAGACTCCTGGTGAATCGAGCACATATACGCCAGCGCCGACACCCCCTCTCTCTTCCGGTTCAATAACGCGAACACTTGTTCCGATCTTACGGGTTACGCCTGCTTGGTCACCTGTCTTGGCTACTTTGGTCGTCCTCCCTGTTGTCCCAGAGCTTCTAAGGGCGTTCAGCAACGTACTCTTACCCACATTGGGCATGCCCACTATCAGCGCGCACAGCCCTGTTATTGAGTCTACTTCGTAAGCAGTCTCCTTGAGTCGTTTCAGTAGTGAGGCTGTGCTTGAGGCACGGTTCTTGTCCCAAAACATTGCTCGTCGCCCGTGAAGCCTCTGCAGCAATTGCCGGGCGCCGGGACTGTCGCTACCTAGATCATGTTTCGTATATACGATGAGTTTTGGACAGCCGGCAACTGCTTTTTCAAGAATTGGATTGTGAGTTGATAAAGGTAGTCGAAAGTCCCGGCACTCAATGACGAGAGATATCCTTGAGAGAACCGTCTTCAATTTACTGACAGCGGCTTGGTGATGGCCCAGGAAATAGGACTTTGGAACTGATGAAGGGACGCCAAATGAACGGCGAGGGACGAATTGTGCCATACTAGACGTAGATTGCCATGTACATGTTCTGGTGTACAATTGAGGCGGACCAGGAAAAGTTCTGTTAATAGTAAATTATGGAGACTTGAGATATCGATATCACGATACTAATAGATCAGAGCTTGAATCAAGCGGCTACCTCTTACGTAGCAAACAAAGCCACTACCTGGTATATGGTACTTCCCAGGTACCTTCGGCCAGGGTGTAAGTGTCGAGGTGCAAATGTACCTTACCATGCAGGAAAGGTGCCACGGTACCTTTTATTACCCACATAGGTACGTCACATCAAGGATTAACATCTCGTTATCAAGTGCCCAAAATTCAAAACTTGTTAAAGTTATTTCAAAAAGAAGTAAGATTTATTCTTAATTAAAGACATAAATATAGAAAAATATATGAATTCTATATAGAAGCTTTACAGCCTTAGTAGTACCTACTCAGTAGCTCTACCGGTCTCATTGTAGCTATAACTGTACATGGTACTTCGTTTGCTCAGCACTCTTTCAAATATACCATAACGTTCAGTCAATTATCATCAAAGTTACCTGTTCTGAGATATCTTTTTTTCTGGTCCTTATCTAAAGTTTGGCATATCATCGAATAACTTTGAGATAAATTTTTTGGGGAGGGCTATGTTGAAGTTTGCCTGAACACGTTGACCTACTAGCCGGTTTACTTGTTGCTACCAGTACGAGGTACAGCCTAGCTTCAGAAAAGGTACTCTAGAATATAGGGGTCATTTCATTCTCCGGGACCGTGACTGCCAGGGTGCCTGCTTTGTTCCTCATCAGCGATGATCTGCACGGAGCACCATCCATTGACTGGCAGGTCTCGGACCTCGTTTTACCATCGCGATCAGAGGACAGGATAGTCCGACATATCATGTCTTCTCAACCCAAGAAGACCGCGACGGGCTCGCGCTTCGTGCTGCCTGCCCTCAACCTGAATTTTGGCAGCATTACCGACGGCACCGACATCCCTCCCCCTCCGGAGTCTCCGATTGAGCCGATTACGCCCTCCAAAACGTCCAAGGCCAGCAACGAGAGCTCCGAGGCCAAAGAAACTGCTGCGACGGCGTACGAGAACAAGGCTGGCGTGAAAAGTGTTGCGGAAAACGCGCCGCCCAGTCCCGCGGCGTCTAGCCGACAGGGTAGCGTCTGCCTTTGATCAGTTTTGTTGTCAATCCGTTTAATAACAATTTCACAGAAAGCATCACTCAAGAGAGCGGACGCAGTGTCGCCAATGCGTATCGCCCAGTCAGCCAGAGCGGCATCAGCGCCGTGGAGTCTGAGAAAACGAAGCGCGCGAGCGGCTGGTTCAAGCGTCTAAGGTCGGGAGACACCCAGTCGAGGAGACGATCGAGTCTCCTCAGCCTCGAACAACATATACCCGCGACGCCCAAATTGACTTCCAAGTCTGAGAAACCACCTCCTAAGATTCCCCAACTCAAACAGCTCGAGAGCGACAAAGGCGCCTTTGGATCAAATTTATTCGATCACATTAAATAATAGCAACTCAAAGATATCGCAAAAAATAGACATTTACCTTCAATTGGGCTATTTTTTGTCACATTTACAATCAATTTATTCTGTCGATAGCACGACTTCTTAATACAATTAAATTACTTGCTTAAAGTTCATACATCACCCAGCAATGAATCAGATCAGACTACTATCAATCCAGTTTAGGCTTATCCGAACTGGTGTGGATATATGGAACGCCTATGACTTAATTTTGCTGCAAGGCCGGATTTTATATCCTCCGATCCCTCTTATCGTACATACAATGGTGCCATCGAGACTTCTCGCGCTTCAATCAAGCCGTGGCTTTGACTAAGTTTTATTTTAATACTACTATTCAATTTACAATTATGGACCGCGAACGAGATGGCCGGAGTCGGAGGTAAGAATGTTATTCGAATTCCGTTGTTCTACACATTTGTTTCAAGTTTGCGACCGCCTGGCGCTTTGTTATATCGATCGCGTGGTCATTGGGCAAAGCGCATAGCCACGGTCACGAACTGGATCTACTTACTTGGTGGAAGACTCGTTTGACAGATGGCTAATTATCGCAGATACGATGATGGTGAAGTAGTGAGATATGGTGCCGGAGAGTCATGGAGGCCAACCCCGCGAGAACGATCGCCTAGGAGGCCGAGAAGCCCCATCAGGGACAACAGGGCCAGAAGCCCACCCCGAACTAGAAGCCCTCGCCCTCGAAGTCCGATTATTCCAGGATCCGATAGTTACGTTCCTGGGAGATATCCTCCGCGAAGGCGCTCACGGAGTGTCGGAGATCGATACCGGCGTGAACGATCCCGAGACCGCGAAAGCCCCCGTAGACGCGAGAGAAGTCGGTCTCCAATCAGAAGATCTCCGTTGCCTCGCCGGAGCCCGCTTAGAAGAGAATCGCCGGCTAGAGAGAATAGATATGAGAGGCCACGGTCACCACGACGGGAGTGGGAGCGCGATAGACCGCGCGACTTGGATCGCGAGCGTGATCGAGATTGGGATCGTGAAAGAAACCGAGTTAGGGACTGGGAGCGCGATCCTGATAGGCGTGACGAGAGGTTGGTCCAACATAATGGGTGTTGTTTTCTTGGAGAAAAAAGATAGAATCAGCTAACTCAAGACTTTACAGAAGGTCACGCTCTCCGTTTGCTCGAGACCGCCGCCGCGAGAGAACGCCCCCACCTGGGAAAACGACACCCATCGCTGCACGAGGCGCACCTTATAGGCCACGCTCTCGATCACCAAACAGACGAGACGACAGATTTCACCCCTTCAAGCGGCATTCGCCTCCGCGAGAACTTGGACCATCATCCACGATACCATCTCGGCCCGCTTCGGAGAGGGCAGATTCCCAATCACAATCACAATCTGCAAAGACTCGCTCACCCCTTACATTAGAGGGCTCTCCTCCCCATACCGCTGCTGCGACACCCTCTATTGCCGCGAAAGATGCACAGCGGCCCAATACATACGAACCAGCCTCTGCTCAATCCAAATCACCACCTCGTGGCCCTGCAGCCTTACGAGCACCGCCTAGTGGACCTGCCGCTGCTCGAGTATCATCAGGCTCCGCAACGATGCCAGCTCCGCAAACCCAGAAAAACCCCCAAACTCCGAGTACCGCACCTCACAGACCGGATACCACAAGCCCAACCAACCCTCCATCAGGGCCTCGAGGTTATGTGCCATTATCCAGAGGTTCCTCCTTTAGTTCTCGTGGCGGAAGGGGTGGATGGAACCAAGCACCACCTCGCCATATGTCTGGTTCAGCAGCATCAGCGACACCAAGTGGTCCTTCTAATATTCCCACTGGCCCTCGAGCGGCTTCTTCAAATGGAGCTGGTACGGGGTCGTCTCCTGCTCAGCGACCATTCAATCCACCAACCGGCCCCTCAGCCCAACATGGGAATGGACCAAGACATAGCCTCGCCCAGAGTCTACTAGCAACTATGCCACCTCTTGTTCCAGGTGGGAAGACGGATCCCAGCATGACGCCCTTATTACTCGGTGTCACCAAAGAGATTGAGCCTCATTATCGAAAGCTGAGAGACGAGGAGGAAAAACTACGAGAAGAGCTACGGCTGAAGCAGGAACGTCTCCGAAGGAGCATGTGCGCTTGGAACAGGCTTGAGCGAGATGCTCACGCATGGGAGATGAGGAGTGACCTAAGTGAGAAGAGCATGAAGAATTTGGCTGGCGAGGGAATTGGCGGTGCGGCCTTTTAGTAAAGACCTGGGACTAATGTGACGGCAATCGGGGGTTTCTTACGAATTCTCTACGTCTCTCTTTGTACATATAAACGATTCCACGATCAGGCTTGTAAATATATCTAGACTAGGTATGCTCAAGCACCCTTCCTTACCCAACAATGGCCCACAGAAACCGTGCACATAAGTATTATCCATGATATTATGGCTCTACTCTCATATTCTGTTTCATCATGACAAGTGTGGCACGGTAGCTTTCTGAGTTCGAAGAGGTTCCCATTTGAAGAGAAGCCTTTCGGTAATACAAAAGTAAATTGGTATCTCTAAAATGCAATGGTATTGTCGTCGAATTCGTCCTCATCTCCATCCCACTCTTCGCCCGAAGATTCATCGTCATCAGCAAGAAAATCTTCCATGCTGTATTGTAACTCCCTCACTTTCTGATTATCAAATACAATATTGACGGTATTGCAGAGGCCCTGGATGGCAGGCTCATCAGCAGTTGGGCTGTGCTGAACATCGGATACCGCACTGTCAGACTCCTCCGACATATCACTCTCATCCTCGTCAGTGTCAGGCACTCTGTACATTCCCCTTCCGGGCTGGCCTCGCTGCAACTTGTTGTCTCTTCTGGAACGGCGGGGTGAGTCATTGGCGTGTGCTTCAATCCTGCCACTCCTGCGCAAGGGAGAGGTCGAGGACGGGGTTCGCTTTCTTTTGCGCGATCTAGTGTGTTCGTGAGTGCCATCTTTTTGCTGGACAGCCATGTTATCCTGCGGAGGCTCAACCTTCCGGAGGAATACACGTTCAACCATGGGTCTTATTTCGGACCTCAGAGTCGCACGAGCCTGCCAAGGGATATCAAGCATAGTTTTAATGACTAGATGACGTAGATTCGGTAGATTTCTACCGTTATCAACGAGCGACTGAATGAACATTTTTGCAGTGTCGACAACCCAGTTCCGGATATGTTCGATGTCGATTAGGCGAATGCTAGCGGGCCATGTGGGCACCTGGTGTGGTAGAAGGGCGAAATCATACATTGGATCTGCATCATTCAAGGAGTCATGATGTCGAAAATAGGACATGTTCATGCGCAACTCTCGCAAGTTAGGACAGGCCTCTTCCAGAACTGTCAAGAAGGCAAGGTTCAAAGACTGGTTATGCAGCAGAGTAAGGGCACGAAGGTTATTGCCATGGGTGAGGAGAAATGCGGCAAGGTCTTCAGATTTGATTTCCCAGCAATTGATAAGTTCCAGGTGGTGGAGGTCTTTGGGTAGGAGGGGAAGCAGCCGGTCCGTCATGACAGTAGAAGACTCGAAAACAAGATGCTTGAGATATCTGAGCTGCGCAATGGCATCCGCCATGCTATCAATGGCCGCGTTGTCTTCAAGAGTGATTTGGAGATCGTCTCCATTATTCTCGGGCCTCTGCTGTAACCCTCTCAGCGATGGTACCTGGAAATTCGTAAAGCTCAGTCGAGTAAGATGAGCAAATGACGGCACTTGGTGGACTTGAACAATGTCGTTGATATTCGCAACATAACCGCCAAGTAGTCTCCCACTCCACTCCCAACTTTTGAGACTAGCAGGGGCCAGCTGCTCCGCGAGCGAGTCGTCAGATGGCGATGCAAGAGCAAGGAAGATGTCCTCTGAATAATTCCATCTAATATGTGAATCGAGCTCCCTGTAGGGTGGCTGATCCAGAGGAGTATAAAAGATGAGTTCACTCAGTCGAGTCAGGGGGCGGACAAGCTGAGAAATGATACCCTGAGGCACAATATGGATATCGATGTGAAGGAATTCTATTTTCCTTCGGTAGTTGAATCGTGTCTCTGTTGGACAGCGTTCGAGCAACGCAACTAGCCGCCTGGCCTTGGAAGCATGCCTTATAGTCGGGCAGCGATAAATTGCCGTCAGAGCTGGCTCAGACAATGCCTTGCAGCAAGTAGCAGCTTGAATGAACCAGTGTGCGCTTGGCGAGTCTGCGCCGCCATTGGCATACAAGAACACATCAACCCAGAACTGGTAGGGAATCCGAGGATCCGTCCAATCTGGGCCTCCAACCGGCGGCGCATCATCCTCGTCTTTGCTCTGCGTCGCCGTTTGTCGCCGCTTGCTGGGAGAATTGGTGGCAGTACCAGGGCGGCTTTTGCTCTTCGGCTTGTCTCCTCTGCTTGCAGATGAAAGGTTCTGGGAGACTTTTGCCAAGCGTGGAGTTCTTTTCACTCTGTTGCCTACCCTGCTGCCATGCCCAGCTGCTATTCTGGTGCTCCTCCTACGGCGACTAGGCGATCCGGGAGCTTGGTCAGATGTCGACCTAAATTCGGAAGCATCTGAATGGGATGTGTCTGAATCAGATTCAGGAGGGCTATCGAAGACACGCCGCCCTCTCCCACGGGGTGTTGAGGGCGGAGGAGCGTTGGAACGAGTGCCAGCACGAGAAGCGCCAGCCGTGGACTGACGACTTGGGTTTCGCCGGCTGCTCTGATTGCGGTTTTGGGCCAGAGTACTCCGGCCGGCGCTGCGTGTCAGCGGCATTGTACCACCGATTTCACAGCGCCGGTGCTGGAAAATCTGTGAGGAAATATACGTTGAGCACGGTGATGTCCTGGAGCATGAAACGATATACGGGGTGACACCTTGTGACTTTGCTGTATGGCTTTGCTGGTTGTTGATGACCTGAGTTCTATGCAGAGGCGATGGTTTGCTCAGGTTACCGCAGCGTTAACGGTGTTGCAAGACCAAGGTTTGGCGGGGCCCAGCATCCTCAAAAGTGTGCGGCACCGACGTTACCATGTGATAAGTACTGTGTAGGTACTCAGTACCCTGAAGCCAAAGGCTGTTTGTCATTACTGCAATGACAGTGGTGGTATTGGATTGAAATCCACCAAAGGCCATGGAGGAATTGGACTTGAGAGATGAAGGAGGTTAACAGATGCCTGGACTAGACACTGGCCTTTTATTCTTTAGCATCTTACCTGAGGACGCCTAATGCGCGTGAGGGTGGGTTAGTGATCGGATCCCTGCTCTACTCGTATGTACATTGAGCTCAAGGCTGCTGCCGCTAACAGTAATTCGGCTGCAACAGCTACATCGTTGGTACCTCTCCGTGCTCTCGGTAAGGCTTCCACTTCCCCTGCTACGAACCCAGGTACAGTCTACTTGTACACTCGGAGAGTTGTGAGCGTTTGGCAGGGTAGCACTACAGCTGCTAAGGTTGATGGCACATTCGGACCTTGCGTTAGCGCCATGCGCCATGCTTGCAGGGAAGAGACTCCGCATGCTGTTGGTTGTTTATCTGTCCGGAGAGGTGCAATTAAATACCTACCTAGTAGTAAATAATAAAGGTGGGCAGAAGATGCTTGTTTTCAAGATCAGGTATTATGACATTATGAGATTGGATAATGCTGCAGAGGCCGCTTTAGATACTATCTAGAGGCAAAGGCATTCACTCTTTGCACTCTGCGTATTTTCTGTTGCTACTGCTGCTCTCTCGACATTTAGCCATTGATTTAAGACGCTGATGCCAATACACATCCATCCTCAACCATCCTCTCGGAGACATAGGGTACTGGCTACATGTACGAGTAGCAATTGCCATCAATGCAACCCATTTCTCAGAGTCTCTAAGAGATACAGTCAAGTTCTCGTCATTACTGCGCCACATCTTTCATTATCCTCCCTTTGCCTCCTTTCTTCTCCTTTTGTCTCCCTTCGGCCATCTCCCTAGGTACCTACTTGTCATCGGACAAATCGTCGTGTGTTGGCTACGCGCATAACACACTTACAGATGTATTATGCTTATAACCGTGCTCAGCCCGGAAGTACCTCAGCGAGACACGGCCGTGCTCCCCATAGCGCTAATGTGCCTGGCACGGAGTACTCGTAGGTACCATGACCGCCAATTTAAGCGTGGGCTTACACTGAGGTCCGCTGGCGCTAGGCTTTTCTGGGGCCGTGATACAAACCGGCAACTCCCCGTTTGCCTTGGTCTCATCTACACGCGTCTGCTTCGTTCTAGCAGCCCCGTCGCGCTGCCTGAGTCTCTTTCGCATTCTCGACACTTGCACCCGTCACGGTGTCGCTCTGCTGTGCTTGTTGGGGAGAGTCGCCTGCTTGGTTTCTTTTCTCTTTCTTTGTCGGTTCGCCATTTGCTGGCTGGTGCGTACGGAGAGGCGGCTGATATCCGGGCGCTCTCTTTCTCTTTCTCTTTCAACTTTACCTTTCTCTCTCATCCTTCACTTTCACTTTTCATCTCCTGGAAACGGCCTGCGACAACGAGGCGTCCAAGGCTCAACAATGCTCTAGAGCCGAGAATCTGCCTCTTTTCTCCAGCCATTTCTGTTTATTTTGTCTGACCTGTCTTGGTTTTGGCTCACCCGCCGTCTCGTAGACCACCTCTTCTCTCATGATTGGTTTCATCCCGCCATGACGGTGAAAACCAGGTGTCAGCAGCGTCGAGCCCCCTTTCTTCATCGCAACTGGATCAAAGGCGCCAGAGCCTTGAAGGACTCTGCAGCTATGGGCAACATAGTATCTTCACCCATCCATAAAGGATCGCATCACATTGACAACGACGGGGGCCCGCCACTCAAGAGGCGACGCATCTCATCGCCCGACTCCCTGGATGTCGACCATCTCATTGCTTCTCCCCACGCCTCCGATTCGAGATCTGCTTTACGTATCGAGGTTCTCAAGATTGCCCACAAGGATTCCAAAAAGGTCAGATCTCATCTCGCCCACGCTCCCCCCCGCGAGGTAATTCCCACCAAAGCTAGCTGCAGGATCACCATCTCTGAACTGAGTTCCGGTTATCCCCGAGTTGTTCACTGCCAGAGTCAAGTATGTGACTTGACAACATTTAAAAACCCCGTGGGCCCTCATCGAGTCGCCCGCATCGCCCTTCCCAAACCATTCTACATCCCTCAGGAAAGTATCCTCATCAATCGGGCGGATGATGCCACATTTGACCTGGCAGACTCCTACGACATTGTTGTCGAGCTAGAGGCTGCCCATGACGGACAATGGCCGCCACTGGACTCGAGCGATTTCGGCGCTCTTCCAGCCTCGTCCAGCCTCGCCTCGGTCCCCGGCAAAGCATGGGTCCTGTCAAGCCGGTTTGACCAGATTTTTGGCAGGCTAAAGAGCCCCTTATCCTTGTCTGCAGGATATTCAGCACCTGAGCCCCCAGTTCGCACCGATTATGTCATGGATATTGATCTACGCTGGTCGGCTGGCTTCAAAGCCTTGAAGCGTCTGGAGAAAGGCGCCATGCCCTGTATCAACGCTGTGGATCCCGATGCTGACCCTTTTGTGGACGACTTGTTCGCTCCATCCATGAATGGAGGGATCCATAGCATCAATGGTCACCACATAGATGAGTCCTCTATTGAACTCGACGATGACGGCCTAGATGGCTTCGATGGCGCACAAACCCCTTCAAGGTCGTTGAGAACTCGCGAAAAGAATAAGGTGTACAACCTGAAAGTCTTAAGCGACCAAGCTCAGGGGAGGGAAAGAAAGCGCCGCGCACGGGCTAGTCACATTGCAACAAATGAAGGCCGTGTTAGCTATCTTCTACCTTCTGATCAACCGGTTTGCCTAGACTATTACCGCTGTATAACTTGCGGAGTCTACCACCAGACAATGCAGCAACTGCAAGTCCACTTGCAAACCTTCCACCCTACGTACAGCTATGTGCTCGAGACAACGAGTCAAGGACCGCAGTTTCGAGTCACTAGTCGCTGCGAGCCCATATCTTCTCCCTTGAAGCAGCAGTATCAGATAAACCCACCCGTCAAGCCATTCAACCTTGAAACATATCTGGTTGGCGACCAGTCGTGGGTTTCCTCTCGACTTGGACCGGATACAGTGGATGATATATTTACCTTTTCGGGGGACAAGAGTACCTATGATAGGCTTCCTTCCCAATCGCCGTCAGTCGCACAGCCAAGGCCGGTGCAGCGGCGTCCTGGGGCTCCCAGAAACGAGAAGATCCTGGTGCCCAAAATTAAACAAGCTCTGTTTGATCCCATTAGCAGAGCACGATTAGTCCCAGGCCAAGAAGTGCCAAAGAGGCCGCTGGACAACACATGGCTGATCCAAAAGCACCGAGAGAGCACAAGTGATTTTTCCGACGTGACTCCTGCAGAAAAGGAATACATATGGGAGTGGGATGGATACATTCTTCGCCAAAGCCTCACATCTGCCGCTTATTTCCCTCGAGCCTGGTTGGGCTTTGTTCGAGAGAAGGCGTCTTGGCTTGCTGCCGCTGACCAACGTGTGCTAGAGTTTGGCAAGCACGCTAGCTTGCTCCGAGTTCGCGATATGCTGGATGACAATATCATCCGGGAAGCCTTTACCCACATCAATAACGCAAGAATAAGGCCACAAGAAGTTGCTGGTGATGAGAGTGGCAATGTCCAAGCTGAAGATGGGAGTGGCAATGCCAAAACTGAAGATGTAGATTCAAAACAGTCTCCCAGAGCGACACAAATCCGCAAAGGAGCAAACGGCTGTACTGTCTGTCAGCTGCCGGTCCTGGGCCCAAGAATGCTGATCTGCTCCAATAAGGTACTGTTCATACCCATCTCGTTCTTGGCATGTATATATATTGATGAATACGTACTAATTGTAACATCTTTAAATAGGCCTGTCCCCAGAGACTATACCACTCAGACTGCGTAGAACAAGAGGCAGTCATGTCAGTTGAAAAGAAGGAAGTTTGGCGTTGTAATGCGTGCTGCGCCGGTAGACCAACCTAAGGCAAGAACAAGCACAAGTAGACATGCAACATGAGCCGGATTCCTCAAAAGAGGCATCTATTGACCTCAAGAATCTCGGAACCTTGACACGAGCTACCACAGCGCGTGCTCATAGTCAAGTTGAATTTAATAATAAAAATGACATACTCATATAAGTAGCCACCTAAGTAGGTGGCTAGTTGTGGCCAGCATCTCATCGAGTCTGATTTGAGATGCTACTATAAAACCAAATGCACCAAGCGGGGACGAAGAGAGCAGTGCTTCCGAGTCACTTTAGCTCTGGGCGTCTATACAGGCGTCGATTACGGTTTTGATTGACGGAGCCGATGTGAGTGAGTAGTGGAAGACAAGCTGGGATGAATACGTTAAAGCTCGTCGATAGAAATACGAAGATGATACATGTATCCTAACCAAGTTGTTGGCCCCTGTGCCTGTGAGGTATGAGGCAGGTGTAAAATGTTTGAATGGTATCAACGAAGCATTATATTTTACTATACATGAAGTTCTTGCAGTCAACGATATTTCCGGTAACCCATGAGCCGATTCTGTTTGCTTTTTATGGAGCTTAATACATGTGTCATTCGCTGCCGTCATCCCTTATCCCTTATTTCCCTGATCCAATCAACCCAACTTCTCCATTACGAGGTCATTCTTTGTGGTATTAAAACTTATACTTGCCCTCCCGTCTCCTCTCGCTGTGCTCCTTCTCGGTTCGCTGCCGCTTGTTGCTCTCTTCCGCAATCATCTGGCTCAAATCGTCATCATACGCCCATCTTGCGCCTATGCCCTCTTCTTTATGACTGGCCTCATATTTGCTCCGTAAATCGTCTTTGCTTAGACCGCCCTGCTGGTTGAGCGAGTCCACGTCGATTGCCACGTCCACATCGCCGGGCTTCTTTCGTTTCCGAGTGTCGTCATCTGCGCCCAGTACGGGTATGCCAGACGCAGCGGAGCGCTGGGCGGCGTTGATATCATATGCGCGATCGCTACCAAAGAAGCCCTCAGCACGAACCTGCCGCTCAGGCACAACAGTGTAGGCGGAGCGGGGAGCAGAGGACTCTTCTGTATCGTACCCGCGTCGTTCTTTGCGTAGGTCCATTTCACCGGCAATAGACGTTTCGACTCCTTGTTGTGAATAGTCCGGATGAACCGTGCTGGTGTATCCTCCTGGTGTCTCGAGCCCGCTGGGAGTCTCAGTGCCGCCAGGAACATCCTCATCCTCGGACTCTTCCTCTTCATCGTCTTCCTCTTCTTCTTCAGATTCCTCCTCGCGAGGCTGCAGCTCTCCCCACAGTGTACGCTCCACGGCATCCCCGTTAGGTGCTTGAGGCTGCGTAACCTGTGCTTGGCCAGAAGCGCCATTCTGCGCGGTGAGACCAAAAACGTCACCACCGTACAATGGACGGTTGAATTCATCCACTGGAGGCTTACCCCAGCCACCGGGATGGAAGCCCCAGGATCCTCCGGCAGGTGGAGGCGCGTTCAAGCCAGGTATTCTCAAGGTCGGGTAACTAGGGGGGGTGCCGAATCTCTGTTGGTTGATGAGCCACGGAGGAGGCGCTCCAGGTGGCATGCCGAGCGCTTCCTTCGTAGCATCGCTCAAATCTCCAGGGCGGAAGTGCTGATAATCTACCTCGCTTTCCTTGCCTTCGTAGTAGACCTCGCCAAATCGTGTCAGCTCTGGCTTTGTCTGAAAGCGGAAAAAGGCGTCGTAAAGCTTCTGGTAATCGATGTCCAGTTTGCCCATCTTGGGCTGGACACGCTCTCGCTGCTTCTGCTTCAGCGTCTGCTCTGCCTGTTTCTCCAGCACTGCGTCGCGCATCTCTGCAATTCCCGTTTCGGCGATGAACTTTGGCAGCCGGAATGCTGACTTCTCAATACCCCTCTTTGATGATAGATATTCCCTCTTCATCGCCCAGTGAGACGGTACGGGGACGACGTTTCGTTGCGCCTTGATTTGTACCAAGAGTCGTGGATCTGACGATGAGACATCCTGCCATTCAACTACCTCTGGTATGTTGACGAGGGCCTTCAGCTGCGCAACCGAGAGCTTGTTCATTTGCTTTCGCTTCTTCTTTGACAACTTTGGTTGAGGGTTCTCATCTTCCTCGTCAGGAATATCATCGTTGTCACCGAAGAATACGTCGCCCTGGTTGCCAGCGTTGGCTTCCTTGGCAATCTGGTCTTCCGCAAATGAGAGGCCAAACTTGTTGAATATGTCTCTGTACGCGGCAAATGCAGGATCGTCGTCTAGCAGGTCATCTTGGATCGGTTCAACTGCAGGAGCGGATGATTTAGCCAAGTCAGCCGCACCCTTGACATCGGAATCATCAGTCGGCTGTGGCGATTCGTCCCTCTTCTCGGTGGTCGGCTCATCAGATTGTTCGGTTGGATCGGTCTGTATCATCGTAAGCATTGTGCGACGCGTGACGGAGGTGGAATTGATGAGACTGACATCTGCCTTGGCCTTCTTCTGTTCCTTCTTCTTCGCCCTCCGCATCTGGTTCTTGGTCATCTTTGGGGCCGCCATGGTGAAGTTGAGGCCGGCGACAGGCTGCTGGGCTTGGAGAAAGCGGATGGATTGGCCGTCTGAGTGAGGAGCTGGAAGACGGCGTAAAGACCAGTGACAGCGACAACGTATCGCTTTGGATCTCTTCCCATGCCGCGGCGAGCTGGCAGAATCTCGGAGAAAAGCGACGGCGTGGCTAATCAGGCAGCGATAACGGGAACGTGACGCAGCTCGACTCGCGGCTTTGGCTGGATGAAGCAAGCCGGTAAGTCGCGGGGAGGGCAATGAGGTTGGTGGTGAAGCAGTGAGAAAGAGCCCCTACTCGGCGGCAGCAGCTTTTCCAACCCAGAAAAGAAAAAGAAAAAGCACCCAAAACGATCGTGTTTTGCCAAGACCAGCGCGCGCAAAAGCATGTGGGGCGCGCGGCTGTCGGCTGAAGATCGGGTAATAGCTCCAGGTACCGGGAAAATTAGTCCAGCGCAGATTCGCTAAGCCGGCCACTCCTTTCCAGCGGCAAAGACTTCTGAGTGACCTGAAGCCGCGCTGGCGATCCCCTTTCCACCGCGGGAGTGACCCTCTATCTTTTGTCTGACCTCGTATTTTCTCCCCTCTCTCATGATTTTATAGCGACATTTCTCTTTTTATCTTCTTCCCTGGAAGCTGTTTACTCGCATGGCTCTGCCGTGGTAATGGATAGCTTATTTTTTACACCCAGTCTCTCGTTTCAATCCACTGTTCCAAATGTCAATTGATATCGCGGCATAATCCACTAGCACCGCCTCGACGTTGACGTTTGCTCCGAATTATTTGCCAGTCGTCGTCATCACAAGCCGCTGCGCACTCGGAGACCTCTGTACTCGACAATCGCCTTCCAATATTATATAGGAAGATATATCGAACCCTCGAATCCGCGAATCGCATAGAAACACTGTTGTTGCGCCCGCTGCGCAATGGAGAAATTCCCAAGCCTCTCGGCATCACCAACACCACTGGGGAGCAATGGCTTGAACGATCTCGGCTCCGCGAACGGCAACGGCAATGGCCATAGCAATGGCTATCCTGCGGCAAATGCATGGTCGTCCTCGGGACGTGGGCACAGTCGCCAAAAGAGCCTTGGCGATGCATTTCGAACGATTCGCGCAAGGAACGGCAGCATGAGCCAAAATGCCCACGAGATCGCCGATGCGCTACGGGCTCCCGTGTCTCCAAAGCTTGTTGTATGTCACATCCTGTCTTGTATATGATAATGCGAAAGATCGAGGAAGTTAATTACTTCTTTGCAGGTCCTTTGCGTCATGTGGTACACCTCATCTGCCCTGACCAACACATCGTCAAAGTCCATCCTCAATGCCTTTGACATGCCAGCAACCTTGACATTGATCCAATTCGCCTTTGTGTCTTCGCTCTGCATTTTCCTCTCCTGGCTGGCCAGCATCTTCCCTGTTCTGCGCACCAAAATCTCCGCGTTGCGACACCCTATCCGCGAGCCCAGCCGAGAAGTCATCATGACAACGCTGCCCCTCGCTTTCTTCCAGATTGGCGGCCATTTGCTCAGCTCGACCGCCACAGCTAAAATCCCCGTTTCGCTTGTCCACACCATAAAGGGCCTCTCGCCGCTCTTCACCGTGCTCGCATACCGACTGATATACAACATTCGATACCCGACGACGACCTACCTCTCCTTGATTCCCCTGACTATCGGGGTTATGCTGGCTTGCTCTAGTGAATCGAACTATGGCGGCCAATTGCTTGGCGTCTTGGAGGCGCTCCTGGCAACGCTCATCTTTGTAACGCAGAACATCTTCTCCAAGAAGCTGTTCAACGAAGCTGCCAAAGTGGAGGCCGACGGCACGGGAGTCCCCAGCAAGAAGCTCGACAAGCTCAACTTGCTGTGCTACTCATCCGGCATGGCCTTTGCCCTGACTGTCCCGATTTGGTTCTGGACAGAGGGCATCACCCTGATTAAGGATTTCCTTCATGACGGCTCGGTAGACCTCAGCAACAGGCCGAATGCCATGGACCATGGCCGTCTCACCTTGGAGTTTATTTTCAACGGCACGTTCCACTTTGGACAAAACATCATCGCCTTCATACTGCTGTCCATGGTTTCTCCCGTTACCTATTCCGTCGCAAGTCTCATCAAGCGCGTGTTCGTCATCGTCATGGCCATTATTTGGTTCAGAAGCCCGACGACTTCCGTGCAAGCCGTGGGTATTGCTCTCACCTTCCTAGGCCTGTATCTCTACGACAGGACTAGCGAAAGCAACAAGGCTGATCGGAGCGCGCGAAACATGACGCAGTCCCGGAGTGGCACGCCTCTGCTGCCCCTTAATGAGGTGCCAACACAAACTGGTCGCTACCAAACATCTCCTCAGCCGAGGAATGGCGCGTTTCACCCATGAAGAAGGGGGGGCCTATCTTACCCCGTATACGCAATAAGGGCTTCCGATGCTGCCGGCGGCAGACGAGGATTGGAAGCGGCACTGGGTTGTTGATGATGCAACCCTATGATTGAAATGGACGAAGGGGATCCTTTATTTGGTTACGAAAGGATGACCAAATGCTTTGATAATATTCATGTGTTATAGCGCGTGCCGGATCTACTATCTGCATCTTGACGTTTTGAAGTTCAACCATGAGAAAAAGTACAACGAAACCAATCACTGATATAGCCCGCGCTTAGGGAAAAACCGGGCGCTGTTCTGGGAAGCAAAAAGGAGAGAAGAGGTGAAATAGACGCTATCATATATATTTCGGGAATGGGAATGTCATTAGAAGGGAAAACTACATGTATAGAATAGGTAGCCACTAGGTAGTAGTTGTAACGTCTCAATTGTGATATTAGGATAGAAACATGAAGTCATTATCCGCTACATGCTCAGCGCGTATGATAAATATCAGTAATTCACTAAAGGGAACTTGATTCAATCCACACTTGACATCCTGACGAGATATTTCCCGTTCAGGCATCTATTCATCGGCCTATCTCTATTTACTGACAATAAACATTAGATTGATGTTCATTTGCCGCGGGATCCCGTTGTTGGTAAATTTGAAAGTACAGAAAAAAAAGAAGACATCATGTATCATCCATGCACGCACGCCTTGAGAAATCCATTGACCAGAAAACAACAAAAGAAATGATAACGCCAATGTATATGTGTACCGCCAGACCCCTGATAAAACTCCGTCCGACTTGTGAAAAGGCCGTGGTTCCCATGATTTCGTAAATTGAATAGCACGCTTGCATGAGGGTCATCTATTAAGATGGAGACCGGCAGGGGGAGTCTCGAAAACTCTCACAGTGCAGTCTCGAATTCGAACATATGGTGTACAATCCCCATCGATAGGAAGGGGATAAAATGAAATGAGAGAATCTTCCATGCTTTAGAGATTTAGAGCATTTTGCTGCAAAAATTCAACTCGGGCAGTCGCCGGTTGACTTGGCCTAGTGATGAAGGGTATTAGGACGCAGCAGATTGGAGCTGAGCGTCCACACTGAGGCTTGCTTTGAAAATTTGAGCGATGACTGCAGATGTACTGCAGTCAGTCAACGAAGAGGTTGAATTTGATGATCCTTCGACATGGATAGCAGTCGATGATCGAAGAAGGGCCAAGGGCCTCCGTCTGTATGGATGGACGACCCGAGAGGCGCCACACCTTGCCAGTGCTTAAAATGGCATGGAGAGCGGCTCTAGGAATTATGATGGCGACTACGACAAGAGAGCCTGATAAGGCCTGCTGCATGAGCGTATTGTACCCCGCAAACAGATTCCAGTATAGCGCCGTTGTGGTGGCCGAGTAATCGCGGGGAAGTCCCTTGTCAGGTGTAGATTGATAATGTCGGACTACTCGGTAGTGTCTCGCGTAAGAGATGACAAGCGACAGGTGGCTGCAAATCAGCCTCCTTGGCACACGCTTCAAAACGATGAATTGCTGCTGGGGTTGTAGCTCGACTCTCCAGACTCGGGTCCCGAAGATGTCGGTGTTGTTCTCCGATTAGAGCTCTTGCGATTAAAGCCCAGCTTTGCGCCAACCTTTTTCCAACCCTTGTTGTGCGCTGCTACGGCACGGTGAAAGCCACCATGCGTGGCACTAAAAGTCCACTCTGAGGTAGGCGGCGTGGTAGGGGGTGTCATGGGTTCCGTGACTGACGGTGAATTGCCTTCACTATCGGCTGACAAGGGCTCGACATCCGCGCCACTGGAGGGCGATGTGCGATCAGAAGAGGCTTTGGGTGATCCCAGGTGGAAATCGTGATGCAGCTCTGTTGCGGGGGTAGCTACGGACTGCAAGAAAGGAACCAAGACGGAGTCGTTCATGAGTTCGTAGATGATGCGTCCAGCTTCAGCCAGCTCGGACGGGTGAGGGGGGTTGGGGCCATAGGGCACGCGAAGGAGGCGATCTCGAACCTGAGCAGGAATGTTTACTTCGCGAGGGGCGCAGGGGACTATGTAGACCTGCATCAGCTTCTCCCACCATGCACAAACCCTCTCCCTGCCGTCATCCGCAGAGGTGGCGTCAGCGAGGGACTGTTCGTAGACGGAGGCGTAGCGCTGAGCATCAAGGGTGAACTCGAGGGTCTCCATGCAGTGGTTTTGGGAGAGGTAGGCCATGAAGGCACTCAGTGTCCATGGCGGAGGAGCGGTATCGAGAAGAATCTCGTTGAGGGTCGGTGGGCGACCCGTCATGTTGTATCGAGGAGATGAAGCTTCAGACGAAGAGGAGAAGCTAGTTGGGCGTGAGTAGGGTGTGTATGATGATTCATTGAAGTCTTCGAAAGCAGACAAGGGCCGTGGCTGCTGCTTGGGGATTGTGAGTAGGGCTCCAACTGGCTGCCGTATCCTTGGATTAACCATATCTATGCGATATCGCACCAGCGTGCCTAATTGCAATGTGCGTTCCCTGGGGCTTCTGGTAAGAGCGCTCTCGACAGGCCCTTACCAAAAGAACTCTGGGAAAGCACAAGCAATTATAATGTTGGGTTGCAGGGTGAATGACAGAGTGCGCAGCTCGGGTTTGAAGCGAAATCGACCGATTAAGCCAGTCGACGGGTATCCTCCTTGATCATCCGGAAGCGACGCAAACGACAGTGAATGAGCGGCGTTGAAGCTGTGCCGCAAAGCAATGCCGAGTCGGAAGCAGACGGAGAAGAAGAGAGTAGTACTCGTAAGAATGCAGGCAGACTCGGTGATGGGAAAGCCAAAGCCAAAGCCAAAGCCAAAAGCCAGGCCAACTCTAACAAGGTCACGTAATCCTTGGATCCACTGGCCCGGTGAGGAGCAGGTCAAGTCACGTCAAGTCGAGACGGATCACAACAACAAGGCAGAGAATTTGAAATACTGTCGGTATGTGGTTTCGGACAGCGAGAAGGGCGACGAGAAGGGCGAAAAGGAGGCAGAGCAGAAACCGAGACGAGTCCGAAAGGCCGGGGGCGTCGAGCAGAGGATATGAATATGAATGGATGTGAATGACGGATGACGGATTAGACCAAACGGCGGCTCAAGTGGTAAGTAAGCAAGGCAAGGAACGACGGCGGTGAGGACGGATCGTCTTTGTGGCGTGCAGAGATTCAAGTCAAAGTCCAGGACTGGAGGCGAGGCATCGGAATGCAGGGTGGCGGAAAACAGCACGACTGAAGTCTTTTGTAAGTTCCAGTGCCAGTGCAGTCCAGTCATGTACGAGCAGACGAGCAGGCACCGCTACAGGTATCCCAGCGCCTGGATGTGGGTGGCGGGGGCAGAGGCACAGATGCACAGGCGGGTGGATCCCTGGCCGTGGTGGCTGCGAGCTAAAATCAGCGAGGCCTATCGGGGATCGGAGGGGGTGACTTGGGGGGAGCCCTGCACTGGCCCTGCTGGCTGCTGTCTGCTTTTGGGTTCCGGCGTGCTGTCAGTGGTTTGTGCTAAGGTTCTAGTGGTTCTAGCGGTTCTACAGTAACAAGGAAGTTCCTCTGGTCTGGCGTTTCGGTGGCTCTGTGGCTCCGTGGCTCTGCTGTGCTATGTTTCTGTGCTAATCCACTGACGTTCTTTCGTAGTTCCAATCTGGTTCTTTTTTTTCTCCGCCCCCCTTCTATCCTGCTTCCGGTCGGGGGGCGAAATGCGACGAAACCTGACCTGGCCTGACCCGAACCCGACCTGACCTGACCTGACAATGCAAACCCAAAACTCAAATCCCGGCACATTCGTTAGTACCGGCATCGCCTAGCAGCCTTAAAAGCCAAAAATTTTACCTAGGACCTAGGCATGGAATAGTTTCTCCGTTGCAGGCGGGCAGCGGGGTTTTACAATAGTTGCATGTCATGCCCATGGCCATGTCGGAACGGGAAATAAACGAGGTACGAGAGAGGAGGCAAAAAAAGAGAAAATAGGAAAAGAAAAGAGAAAAAAAAGTTCTCTCCCTCCTGAATCAGGACCGATTCGACTCTTGACCGAAAGCCGTCTTTAACCCTCCCCCAGCTGCACGAAAGCGGAGGATAGGCAGCCGGAACGGAGATCTCTTCCCAAAAGCTGGACCAAAGGGGCAGGGCGCGCCAAGTACGGAGCTTGTGCACTGCCGTCCCAAGTACCTGGCAGCCTGGCAGTACCTCGGACGCACGCTGCCTGCCCCTCACCACGCGG
>LVVK01000010.1:36351-68095 GCA_002022785.1 Trichoderma guizhouense
GAATTAGAAGAAAAAAGAGGCGAACGAACGAGCAAGCGTCGTCGTCGTCGTCGAGAAGGCGCGTACAAGGAGAACGGAGCCTGCGGGGTACCTTGGTGGACTTCCTGACCGCTGGCCCAGCGCAGGCACTTGGCTCGCAAACCGCTGTGGTCGCTCGTATCGCCAAGGTACCCAGTCCCAGTCCAGCCCAGTCATGTGGCCCCCGCGGGCTCCAGAGGCTCCAGAAACCTGGTGAGGGGCAACAACGACCATGACCGCACCGGCCAGTCGGCGATAGCGAACTCGCACAAGCCCCAAGCCACCGGCCGGGACGCACTAGAAGGCCGCTGGAAAAAGCTGCTGGCACTGAGGTCTCACCAACACCAGCACCGGTTGACCAGCTACCTACTAGAAAGGCGCTAGAAAGAGGAAAGCCTCAGCAAGCCGGTGATCCTTGCTTTTCGACCAAAGGGCGCGCGTCCCCATTTGGCAGCGCGTCACCCGACATGATTGGGTGGCTGGTGGCTATGCCGACTCGTCACATCCCCGGGCCTGAATCGTGCCATGGCCGGGATGACGATTCGACGCCGCCATGTCATAACGATGCAACGTGCCGCCAACCACAGCGAGCAGCAGTGGCCCTAAAATTGCAGTGGGAACAGGTCGGTCCCCCAAGGGCTCCGTTCCAAGTATTTGCATTACCGTCTGCTACCTTGCGGGTACGTTGCAAACAGCTGCGACCCGGCTCCGATGGCGCTGTACCTCGACTGTACCATTGGCTACGACCTAGCTGCTACTGCTACCTCTGTTTCCAAGTTGTGAGAGAATGGATTGAAACCAACTTTCCAAGAAGTGTGCGCTGTAACCTTCTGGTTGGCACGCCTCGTTTTTCTGCGACTTTCTTCCCTCCACGCACGTCACCCGTTGACATCAAATCACATGTAGACACAACTGCAGCGCAACGCACGCACGCTTCGAAAAACAAAACCTAACCTAACCCCTTGCCTTACTTGACTGAACTGGCCTTCTGCCTTGCTTCGCGCTGATTTACCCTGTATATACTTTGTCCTGTAATTGGCAGCGATTTTATGCAAATCTCCTGCCACGTAGGCGTCATATGTGGCACAGGCCAACAAAACCACCCTCCCCCGTGACATGACAAGACGAGAACGGGCCATTGCAGCAGAGCAGCGATTCAGTGACGGGTACAGACATGGACACGGACACGGATTCTCGCACTCGCTCATGTCATGTCGCCTTACTGTAGGTAGTCCATGGTCTCACTCACCGGACAGCCCGACCCAAAACACAAGCACAAGGCAATGGAAGCCCATGCTTCTTTGTACACCGCTCCAGTGTGGTAAATTTAGCATAGGACTGTCTTGTTGCTCAAAAGGGTTGCAGCCTGTGGAGAGCAGATGCTGCTTCTGGGCTAGCTGACATGCCAACCTTCTCAATCCACCTATATATAGGCGCACCGGTGAACGAACTAGCAGTATTACGGTAGCAAGAAGGGATTGATACATGCATGGATTTGAAGGCATCAGATTCTAGTTATTACCACTACTAGTATTACTGCTACTACTAATAATAGAGTTTGTATTTAACCTCGCAAGGTAAGTTCATCAAGAGCTGACATGATTATCCCATGTACAGTGTGCAAAGTGCTAGTGCGAGTACGACCAGGTAATGGTAGCTACACATTAATGGGTAGCACAATTCCCATGTGAGACCCTGTCCCTAAATTACCTACATATGAGATTACATGACGTCCGGGGAAGCTGTCTATTAGAGTCTCACCATGTCTGCCGCTTACCTACCTTTTGCTTGATGCAAGGTGCCAGAGAAAAGTGGTCATCCTAGTAGCAGACAGTATAAGATGTGGCGATGGATGGCAGCTACTAGAGAAAGTATGTACACAACTCTAATGGCAGATCAATACTATAATAGAAAGCCGAGAGCAAAAAGAGATGAGAGTAAGAAAAGCTGGATGTAAGAAGAGCTGAGAGCAAGCCGTGATAACAGTTGAACTCAGCCCGGAAACTCGGCAATCGCAGCAGACATCACTTCAGAATCCGGTGATGATATCAATTCTCTCGATAAAGTGCCTGTATCCAGAGTAGCAGATGATAGAGAAACTTACCGATAGTAGCAGATACTAGAGAAGCCTACCGGCAGTAGCAGATACTAGGGAAACCTACCGGTAGTAGCAGATACTAAGGGAAATCTACCGAGAGTAGAAGATACTAGAGAAAGCAGCAATCACGAGAAACACAAGGTAGTGTCCGCGACCAGAGCAGTCACAGTACAAGACGCTTGAACCAGATGTAAATTACAGTGGCGTATTGAATTTGAAAATATGGAACCCATTGTTGTCTACCTAGTCGTACCGTATCGTCTGCTTATGTCTCTGGTATAGTAATATGCTGTCTTATTCCTGTCCATGTCCCAAACCACTTGTTCATTGTGATGAAAAGATATATTGTACTACCCGACTCTCCCAACGCCTTGCTAAAACTAAAGAAAACAAAACCAAAACAACAAAACAACAACGAAAAAAAAGAAAAAAAAAACGACAGCTACTGCTGCCAGAGGTCAAAGTCCCCCACAAACCCCCCGTTCAACAACATTCCCGCGATTCTCAGCCTTTGGAGGGCCATTTCCCCTACATTGTAGCTCTGGAGGGGGTCGAGCCCCAAAGCAAGACAGACGCCGTTTGTAATGACGTGTACACCGCAGTCGTAGCCGTTGTTCTGGTGAGGGGTCTTCAAAACAACCACCTCCCATGGCTTGGCATGATAGAGATCGCCCAAATAGTCTGACATCCATGCGAGTGCCAAATTGGGGTGAGATGAGGGTCGGTTGAATGAGTCGAGGTGCATCACTTTTCGTTGCTTGGGCTGAATCACCACAAGTGTCCAGTGATACTCTTGGCAAATAGGAATCAGGATCGTGTCCATCAATAAGAGGTTTTTTGGAGTGACGCCCATGCGACGGAGGATGGATTGTGTCTTCTTGCCGCCCGCCTCTTTGACTCGAGGCCAGAAAAATGAATTCATAACAAGGCATTTGCGGCCCTGTTGCTTGTAGTCGGTGATGCCAGCCACCAAGTTGATTTGCTTCTCCAATTCTGCGAGTGCTCCGTTGACGATCTCGTCGTTCAGCCAGGTCTTAGCTGCAACCACTGTGGCGAAATCGTGCCGGCGAAGAGGTGTTCCCTGACATGTTGTGGCCACCACGTCTGTTTCTGAAAGCTCAATCGTATTCACAATCTTCTCTATCCATTGGTCGCTGAGAGGAGCCACCACGGGTTGACGAGGTCCCTTGGCTGTTCTTTCCTTCAACTTTTGCAGGGCCTGGTCTCGCAGGAACCTCTCCTTGGCTAGCTTCTCACGTTGTTGGTCAACCAGGCGAGTTTCTGCTGCCTTTGCTTGCAAAGTCTCGACCTCGG
The DNA here is from genome assembly GCA_002022785.1 of Trichoderma guizhouense. NCBI lineage: Eukaryota > Fungi > Ascomycota > Sordariomycetes > Hypocreales > Hypocreaceae > Trichoderma > Trichoderma guizhouense. The sequence continues at coordinate 39,782 of LVVK01000010.1, forward strand.
CTTTTGATTCGTCACTAATCTTGAGGGTTTCGACGGAGGGCAAGGCCAAGAGCTCTTCGATTCGTCCGGCAGGATCGGGCTTTGGCGCTGGTGGTGCTACAACTGGTGGCTTCCCTGCGCGAGCTGATCGGTAACGCTGAGCTAAGCCTCTAGCAAGCTCATTAAGCTCGTCATCGTCGTCAATCCAAGTAATCTTGGGTTCGTCGTCTTCATATCCGTCGTTGAGATCGAATTCTGAAATGCCAAGCTCTTCAAAGATGTCGCCGATGGAAGAAACACTTGGTGACGGTCCTGGCTTTGCCTTATTATAAACCAGGGGTCCGGGCCCAGGCCACATATCCTCCTGGCCGCTAGATTCCATATCTAGATAGTCGAGGAAGTCGGTGTCTTCGTCCTTGTAATAAGTAGCGGAAGTGTTGTCATTAACCTCGTGTTCCTGGGCGTCGAAATACGTCTCCACTGTGGTATTGGACAAAGGCTGTGCGACGTTTTCAGGAGTGTCGGTAATCGTCTCTGTTGGGATAGGTGGTTCTGCGAGGACCTCGGGCCTCCTGACCTTGCGACGTTTGCGAGAAATGCCATCATCGGAGTCTTGGGCCTCATAATCTGCAAGAAAATTGGTACAGGCTGTGTGAAGGCGACTTGAGCTTCTGTAGACTGGAGGAGAAAGTCAGTATGGCTAGGCTTGGAAAAGGAAAAGAGAGAAAAGAGGCAGATGGCTTACCAAAGAGCCCAACGCCGGAAATCGCTGCGGATGCTAGCATAAACGCCATAGCAGAGACTTGAACGAACTCTACGATGAAGAGAATATACTGAGAAGAGGGTTAGCCAGAAGTTTGTTGAAGAAAGAGAGACCTGAGCCTCACCAGCAGCGAGAAGCTGCGAGGGAGGATGGTGGAGGTCATGGTGAATTTAACTGGGGCAAGTGGCTTAAAAGCAAGATGTATTCAAAGAAAAGTAGAAAGCAGGCAACACTGATGGTGGGAGCGAAAAGTCGAAAATAACTTACGGAAGAAAGAAAGAAGAGTCTTGGGGGAGGGAAGGCGCAATAAATAACAAAGAGAGAGCGCCCTGCTGATCTGTACGTGCGCAGAGGACGCGTCGTGCGAATTATGCTTTGCGAAGAGGAAGCATATTAAAAAGGTTGATAAGGCAGAGTTTGTCGGCGGTCGCGTTGTCGCGGAGAGCTGATGACGCTATAGGCACATCGTTGAAGCCCATAGTTAATAGCAGGTGAGTTGCAGGTGAGTTGCCCGGGCGGGTGGCGGGTCGTTCAAATCAATTACCCGGCAGAACCTCGGGGCAGCCCTACTTTCTCAGCCGCGCGGAGGAGGCGGTTTTTGATTGGCCAACCTTAACTCGATTGCCGCCTGACAGGATTCATTGGCGTATCAGCGCGTCAGGTTCAAGGTTCGCACCAGGATGCGAATGGAACCCCTAATTATAGTCGAGGAAAATGTCTGCCTAAGGTATTCAGCAACCCAATTTTGGTATTCGTAACTAATGCCAAGTACTCGACGAATACAGCTATAGTAATAAATAAATGCCAAAAATATGTAAGTAGATACCTATAGTAACAGATACTAGAGATATATGGCTCTAGTAGTAGACACTAGAGAGATGTTGCTATAGTAGCGGATACTAGAGAAATGTTGATATACCAGCACAGATTATACAAATATAGCTACTAGGTATACTAGCAAACACTAAGGAAACCGGATATTTGTTACTTAGGTAAATAAATATTCGTAGTAGTACATAAACATCCTTTCACATCCTGATTCGACAATGCCCAAACTACGCACGCTGGGATGCTGCATAGTCATTCTAGAGTGCTGAGTAGCGACTCCCATGATCTAGTTCGTGGTAGATTCCCAGCTCTCAAGAGATCTGCTATTATTACCACTGCTTATCGTTTGGTGTCGGCCTGTGGCAATCAATCTTGGGCGCTGGTGTCTCATTGAAAGGCATGAGAGATGGCACAATTCTATGTATACTTGCTGGATTGCGGAGAAATCAACAAATGTGACTTCAATTATGATTCGGTTTAAAGTATATATACAATTGTTTGTAACAAGGAGCAGAAAAAATACTATGTTTATAAGACCGCTGTGGTTACTTGAGACATACACCAATTTATTACGCTAGGCAGACCAGTAGGTATCATATATTCATTATCTGCGCTAGGCTATTATTGGGTGAAATAAACCCCCCCAGATACGTCGATATGCCTATATTAATCTTGCACTATCTAGATATCTACAAACACGCGCGTCTTTGCTATCTCCATTACGCGTTGCCGAATCTCGCCGTGGTACGTGCGCTAAGTACTGGACGAGTACATATTGGTTGCCCAACTTTAACTCGATTGCCGCCTGATAAACGCCAGATTCATTGGCAGTATCATTCCAGCGACTGCATCATATTCAAGTATCGGACCAGGATACGAATGGAATCTCCCCAAATTCTAATCTGTGAAAATGTCTATTCAGCGCCCCAATCTTGGAGTTCAGCATGCCGTATCGCAAATAATGCCGAGTACTAGACGAATACATTTTGGTTGGCCAACTTTAACTCGATTGCCTCGTCTGACAAACGCTAGATTCATTGGCATATCAGTCTCGATTTTCTTAACGCAGATAATCTACTGCCTGGATAGTTATGACACATGTCACATGAGAAAGAGATACTACCTATAGCCCGGCCTCCCTCCCCGACGCTTCTTTCTTCTTTCTGTAAGTTACTTCCGATTTTGCCCACGCTCAGTACCACTTACACTCTGCCTTTTTTCACATCATACACTTGCCCATTTTTTCAAGCCTTTTGCTTTGACCATACCACAATGAACCAGACAACCTCCCTTCGCACCATTTCGCTACTGGTGAGGCTCAGGTTCTCCTTCTTTTCTTTTTTATAATCGAGAGAAATGCCTACACAGTATTCAGTATCCCAATTTTGCTATTCGGTATGTTGTGTCTGCTACTATGGCTACATTTTCTAGTATCTGCTACTATGGCTATATTCCTCTATAGGTAGCTTCCAGTATCATCACTTCCCACCTGGGTGATTTTAAATTTGATACACAGGATGCTGGCTAGTATTTTCATTTACTGAACATCGTTTGGTGTTGGTACGTGATATTCAATTTGGGCTTTGATGTCTCATTAAAAGGCTACACCATGTGCTGCTACTTCTCAGGCCACTGCCCACCTCTTCGGCCTCGAATGATCCGTATAGTCTACGTTTCTTCGCGAGAGCTTGGCACGATCTCCTCCGAGAGCTTATTTCCATCTATCATTACCCTCCATACTCTCCTTTTCTTTCATTCTGGTTACTTGATGGTTTCTTTGCTTTTGCTATGGCTTTCTATTCGATCTACAGCTGAGTGTTCAAGGATGACGACGCGCAGTCGATGCATCTACGAGACAGCAAAGTGAACTCAAATCCAGCGGCGACAATGTCAGAACCTACATGGAAGTGCATACCCTGCAACACGGATTTCGATTCTCGAGATGAGCTGAGGATGCATACCCATTCGCCTCAACAGCATTTCGTATGCATAGAGTATTTGGAAAATGGGAAATGGCGGGGCGTTTTGACGAAGAGCTGACGAAGCTGAGAAAATATGCTCTTTGTGTTGTGTGTGCTATGAAAGAGGGAAAACCTGGCTATAAACAAGAGCATATAGAGAAATGAGCTTGACTAAGGAATGGTCACACAGATTTACGTGACAACTCAATAAATTCAATGTCGATGATTTATGTTTCTTAGAGTGAACATTTATGCACCACGCTGAAGACATGAGAGATGGTACAATTCTACGCATACTTGCAGATATGGAGAGAAATCAATAAAAGTGACATGAAGAATTATGCAATTTCTATACTGGAACAGGGTTGTGGATATAGATGAGTTCTATGCATTTATTTGTAACGACAGGCAGAAAAAGCATGGTTATAATACCGCTGTAATCACTAGAGACATACACCAATTTATGCGGTAGGCATACCAGTAGGTATCATATATTCATTATTTGCGCCGGGCTATCATTGGCAGAAACAAATCCCACCGGATACGTCGAGATGCCCAAATTCATCTTGCACGCTCGCCAGATAACAAGATATCTGGATAATCACAAATAAACACGTCTTTGCTATCTCTATAACGCGTCGCCGAATCTCGCCGTGGTACGTGTGCTCTATCTAACCTTATCTTTGAATCTGCCCATTTATACTTTTTCCTCGATAAGGTTCCCGATGCTATCGCCATCTGCAACACTATCTCATGGAAGAAGCTTAATATATGACTCATTCAATGGACACGCATGCAATAGACGCGATGCTTTCGAGATTTCCGGTGCCATGGGAGTTGTTTATCACATTCAACTAGAGTACAAAGGTTCAAGATATATTCATTAAACACGTAAGCTATATCCAGCAGCTTCTGTAAGAGACGCAGGTGCTACACATGATGATATGTCCAGTAGTACCGTAAAAATTGTAAAATGACAGGTGCAAGATGCAAAATAAATAAAGGCCAGTACCGCTTCTATTCCCGCGCGAGCACGCCAAAGACTCTAGGCAGCGCTTCCAAACTTCTTGGTGCAAAATGCTGAAAAATAGGCGTTGAGGGCGTCAATAGTGCCTGTACCTTCTACTAGAGATGCCACCATGCCGACGTAGCCGTCTGGTCGAACAACCACCACGCCGCCCTTCTCTTCGTCGAGACCCATCTTTGCGTGCGCTGATGCCTGTGCATCAGGTACACGGCGGTCCCATCTGTCGTCCGCATATACGTGGTCGCGATAACGAGCCAAAGCGCCAGGTGCGTCTCTTGGGATCTCGATACGATGTCTCTTGGCAGCGAAAATGGTACACAGCGTGAAGAACATGCTATGAGGGTTGTGCTTCTCGTGATGCGAGACTTGATCGACATCCGGTCGAGTGTATGCTGAATAGAATGAATCGGCGCTAGCCAGGTTGTCTGCGAGGTCGCGGATAGCGGCACGGTTCTTGACTGGCTCTCCGGCGAAGATGAAGATGCGGAACGACCCGTTGAGCGGTATCTCTTGCTCCAAGTGCACGACGTTGGCATCGACAACTCTCGTCACGTCCGCAATTACGAATAAGCGTCCGGATTGCAACTTTGTGCCGCTTGGCTGCATGAGAGATGACTGCGCTGGGTGATTCGGAGACCAGTTTAATGCGTTAGGCTGATACGAGACGCCGTAGCCGCTGGTGAATTCGCAGGATTCTTTGAACGTCCTGATAAAGGCATTGTCGGCATCCAGGTCTGCATCCGGTATCGTTTCCGAGGCCGCCTGAACTTCAGAAGCCGCAGGTGGCCGTTGAGAGAAGAGCTTCGCATATCGGTTGTCAAAGTCTAGTAGTGATTCTGCCACGGCTTTTCGCTCGGACTCGTATGTCTTGAGAATGGCTCGGTCTGCGAGGCCACCCTCCACGGCATGGATCTTCCAAGCCAAGTTAAGCGCATCCAAAAAGGCAGTGTTCATTCCCTGGCCTGCTTTGGGCTGAATTTACATTCTTAGTTCCTGAACGATACATACTAAGGGGTAATATGGGAGTCACTTACACTGTGGGTGTGACAGGCGTCGCCGCCCAAGAAAACTCGCTCATCCAGGGTATATTTATCAGAGATACCCTGGCCAATAGGGTAGACAGAATACCATTCCACATGCTCCCATTCGATCGAGTAGGGCTGTAGAATCTTCTTGGCGGAAGCTTGTACCTCTGCTTCAGTGGCTGTCTTTCTCGGGCTCCAGTCGGCATCCGTGGAAGACGCGATTTGAATGTAGAGGCGAACCATGTTGTCCTCACGAGGGATGACCATGATGGAGCCATGCTGGCTGCGTATCGTACACTTCATCTACGGTGAAGGTTAGTATTATATGTTAAGAAGAGAGGGGAAGTAAGGGATGGAAGGGCTGACCTTGATATCAGGGAAATCGGTCTTGACCACACCGTCCATTACACCCCAGACATACGCGATCGGATCTTTATGCGTAAATCCGATGTTCAGCTGCTGTCTGACAAAGGACCTTGCGCCCTCGCCTCCAAAGAGGTATTTTGCAAACACAGTCTCCTTTTCCGCACCGTTGACGTGTTCCAGTTCAACTTGGACGGGATACTCATATGTCTGAGGGCTGCGAGATTGGAAGCCCGTGATTGTCCAAGGCCGCTGGATCTTGGTGCCGTTCTTCTCAAGGTCTGCGATGAAGGCCCTCTCGATATGGCCTTGGTGTAGCAGTGTGGTGAAGGGATAGCGGGCGTCGATGAAGTTGGGGCAGCTGGCCCAGGTCCCTGTCCTGGCAATACCCTTGCTTGATTCTGAAGGGTCCCAGAATGCGACTTCATAGACACGAGCGGGCTTATGGGCCATGATGGCAGACTTCAGCCCCATGTTCCGCAGCAGGTCGAGAGAGCGAGGCTGGATGCCATCAGCCCGACCAGTCGCCGTAGGCTCTGGCCTGTTATCGATGTGCTTTATGCGGTAGCCCCATCGAGACAGACATGTAGAGAGCATCAATCCCACAGGCCCGGCACCCACAATCACTGTCGCCGCAATCGAGTTAGTACATTGAGCCGTGTGGCTGCTGGGGGGGTTCTCGGTATGATCGTACCGACGTCATAGTTTTGAGACGCATCTTGACACACAAGAGCGGGAGACATGGCTCTCCTCGGCGATGGAACAAGCGCAAGACAAGGCGAAGGCACGGAGACGCTGGTACACGAGGGCTCAGATGGAGAGCAAATGGACGAGGATTGATGTGTAAGCCAAACCAAAATGGAATATGGGATAGGTAATCAAGATGGCACGTAATGAGACCGAGATCAGCAGGTGTAGATGCAGGATGAGTAGTAGAAGATATAAACAACTGTGAATTCAGAAGCAGAAGCGCAAGTCCAGCATCCAAGTGCCGAGGAGGCAAAAAGAGAAACTATGTTCCGTCCATGATAACATTATCGGGACTCGACACGGGAGTCTGATTCCAGGCCGAATCCGTGAGGGGGCCGCTGGACTGGTTGACTGGTTTGTTCATGGGAAGAGGTGGGAAGTGGGAAGCGGCACTAAAATCACGGCAAAGGATTCGGGAGTAGAGCGGAGAAGCGCGGTTCCAAGAGCTAAGGTAAGGTAAATGATGTCGGGTGGTCTGTACGGGGTACCTCAACACATGTACATGGGACCATCAGCGCCGCAGGCCAAGAGCCGCCATTCGGTGCCGCAAAGTCTTTCCCGGCTAGTACTAGTGACTTCGGTCCGGGGGAGGATTTTGCGGAGCAGCTGGAGATGGCATACAAATAGAATATTCATGTAATCTATTGATCAGTTCTGTTCTAGTAAGGTGGTATTAGTACGAGTATGAATGCGCTGAATTGAATAAAAGCAACCAATAAACGGGAATGTATTGATAATCACTGCCTTGATCGAGATGTATTTCCCGGTAATGTATGTCTTAACAAGTAATGGGCTTTTCCCTAATAATACTCTGCAGCCGTAAAGGGCAAATACGACGACATCAACGCCCTAAATCGGACGAACTGATTCCGTACCTTACCATGAGCTGTATATCCATATACTACGGAATCAATAAACGCTTTCTTATCATCTATTCCGTGATTATATTCCTACCAAGGCAAATAAAACGCAGTCATACATTGGCACTTGTGCAAAGCACCCCAAGAAAGGAAATACATACACCAATCCAATGGCGGACTTCCGCGGCAAGTCTCCAGAACCGCCCGGGAAGACATCACGGTAGGTGGCATGTGGGGTCTTTTCTCGACGCCTCCCGTTTAGCCTGGCCGGAGATAGAATGGATTTAGCTTAGTTTAATGTAGCTCTCTGGTTGTAGGGCAACAATGTTTAGTATTTTGCTTGAGGCACCGCCCCAATGATCTGGCTGATCCAGCTTCCCGAGATGAGCGTGGGGTTCACATCGTCTCTTGTATAAAGTATCAGGGCAAGGTAACACTGGACGCCATGGGCATGTACAGTGTGAAATAGACATATTCAGGTTGTTACTATTGTAAGTAGATATCGATTCGCCGGATGGATCAACACAATTGTACAGCATATGCACAGCCTTGTCTATAATACCTGATAATATGCATCCATATTATTCACGCAAACGGGTATCAACATTCGGTTGCAGCACCGGGGCATCGGATCCAGGCACATCCAATCTGCCAGCATGGGCAGATATCAAAGGAGGCAGGCTTTCCGAATCGACTGCCGCTCGTCAGATAGTGGGGGCGAGCCGGCTCAACGACACTCTCCGTGCAAGGGGGAGGGGGGGGAAAAGCCATGAGCAAGGCTTGGGGGGGCCACGGGCATCTTTACGGATTCCTCCGTTGGTGATAGCTGCAGTTCATCTTGGTTGGGATCAGGAGCTGGGGGCCCCCGCAGGTCAAACTCCACCGTGGCAAAGATGCCTAGGTATTTGTATTGGTAGGCATGTAGGCAAAGTAGGGCTATCGGCATCTACGCTGGCTGGTAGATTGTGTTGAACTGGCTTTGCATAGGTAGCAAACTCAAACTCCGCATCATCCGTGGTGCACTTGTCATGTCCTCTGCTTGTCGGCTTGGGCATAATTTGGTACGAAAAGGGATGTGCCTGCAGAGCATCCCGCTTATTATTTTAAGGTTTCTATGTAATACAATGACAAGCGTCAGCGAAGAAGCTCATTGCAACACCTGACTCAGAGATGGCAACGGGAAAAAGTTCTCAAATAACGAAGTATTGGTTAGTTAGTTAGCCAACAACAAAACCACCGGCCCATGGCAATGGCGCACGGCAAGTCGAAAATTTCAAGGGTTGTCCTCCTCAGTCGTGTCTCCGTCGGGATTGTTCGTAACTCTTTTCAAGATCCATTCATGGGCTTCCTCGGCGTGCGCTTGCATCATGTGGTTAAGTCCAACCATTTTGCTGCGCACCACCGTTCCGAAGCGCCTCTTGTGGACTTTTCGTGTTAAGTCGGGGTCGGACCAACAGGCATGGTCTCCCGCCACGTAGACGCGTGAGTTTTCTTTGTACCAAGACGAGAGTTCGTTGTCAACGTCAGACTTGACGGGCCTCAGGTTGCCAGTCACAAAGTTGACAATTCCCGCAATCTTGTCTTTGCAGTCTGCAGACAGTTTAGATCAGCAGGTATGGCCTACAAGTTGGGCGTAGCTTCGCTTACCTCTGTTTATCAAGAGAACTTTAACTCCAAGGTATGCATTGCCGACGCCAAGCAAGACAATTTCGTTGGTTTCGTAAAGCTGGAGAAAGTTGTCCCAGAGATAGCAAATAAGCGACAGGATCTGCTCCTGGATCTCTTTCTCGTTAAATTCAGGGGTGAAGGCATCAATGTCCTATGTCCAGCATTAGATTAATCGGTGAAGCGGTAAGAGTCAGAAACAGAACCAAAAGTGCCTACCTCTTCATGGGTAACATAAGCTGGAACATTGATATCCATGACACCAAAATTCTGGCCAACGGCCCACCCAATGTATTCCATTACCCCGTCAACCTGCGCAGTCAGCTCAATATTATGATCGTTTATGCACGTATGTGATGCGTAACTCACCACCCATGTATTATGAGCATCTACAGTAGTCTCTGCCACATCCACTTGGGCTAGTAATTGAGGCCTGTGACAAAATTGAGTAACCTGCTGAGAAGAAAAGGGGCAAAGCGGCTATACGTACGGATCATGTAGAATGACAAGAATCTTTTGTGCATCGTGTAGGTTTGGTGTGACTAGCACTTGATTTTCAAATGATTTTGAAATGAGCTCTCGCTGTATATAGAGCGGGATCATGCCGTATTTTGACTGCATAACTTGGCGCTGCGCGTTTCTGATGACATCATGAAGCCTGTCTGCATTGAGAGACTGAACATCAGGCACGTCGACGATTCCGGGCCGCATGCATTCCCAGTAAGGGGCCTGATACGCTTGCACTTTCGCTAATGTTCTGGCTGCCTCTTTGTTAATCTTGGGGAGAGCAAGCTTTGGCGGCGGTTCTCCCATCAAAGTTCTTGCAACGGCTACCGCAGAGCTTGAGATTGCCTGGAGGTTATAGCCGCCTTCTAGGCAGACGGCAACTTTGCCGTCCGCGAGAGACATGAGCATGTGCGTCATGTGGGCGTAGCAAGCAGGTGTAACGAAGCAGCCACCCAACTCATCTCCGTCTGCAGCGTCGAAGCCTGCTGATATGACCACTAGATCCGGATTGAACTCCTTTGCGATGGGCATCACAATTTTTTGGAATGCCGCCATGTATTCGCCGTCACCCATGCCTTGGTCATGCCAGCCAATGTTGATGTTCTTGCCCAATCCTTGTCCTGTGCCGCAGTGTTCTATACCGCCATCAGGAGTCATGGGATTCGGTGGTTTGCCAGGGTAAAACTGTCCATTTTGGTAGACATGGATGGATATGTAGAGAACGTTGGGATCCTGGTAAAAGATGTTTTGGGTACCGTTGCCATGGTGGACGTCCCAGTCCAAGATGAGGACTTTGCGGCATTGGTCTGGATAATCTTGCTGGCACACCCTTATTGCCACGGGAACGTTGTTAAAGAAGCAAAATCCCATGGGCTGATCAAACTCAGCATGGTGCCCAGGAGGTCGGATAACAGCAAAAGCGTTTTTGACTTGTCCAGTAACCACGCTTTTGCAGGTTTCGATGGCGCCACCAACGGACAAAAGGGCAGCAGGGTAAGACATGCTCCCGACATAGAGAGATTCGCGGCCCTGGTCGAATTGCCTTGTCAATGAACGAAGCTCAGCCGTACTGATTGTGTCCAGATTTTCCACCCAAGCAAGGTGCTCAGGGGAATGAGCCAGGCAAATTTCTTCCCGAGTGGCAGGCCGAGCTGGAATCCTCCACATGTACTTGGTTGGACAGTCCTTCATGATTCTTGGTAGCTCCGATTCTGGGCCCGTATAGACAAGGCCCATTCTTTTGAAGGCCTTGAATATTTCGTGGATACGCCGGGGATCCTCAGGATGGTGGGTGTTTGGACTGAAGTCGGCATTCATGTGAAGCTTCATTCGATCATCGTAGCAGCAGCCTGTGGGGAGCAAACCGCGGCGCACCTGTAGCTTGGCAATGGTGTCCTCTATAACGCTTGGCTCACTATCCTCATGATATATGCTATTATCTGAGGCAGTGTCGTCGTCGTTCATTTGCGTTCCACTTCCATGACCATTGAGGCTTGTCATGTCAGTGTCCCCCATTACATGGTCTTCAGATTCCTCCATGGTTACATTTCCAGCCATGATATGCCCAATAGTAGCGGGTAATAGGTATATCGTACGAGATGATGGAGCTGGACCCCCAGGCCTAGGGCCGCCGTATCAACCTTGACCTTTGGCTATGCTTTTTCCCTTGGCAAGTTGAAGGCAGTTTGTAAATCTAATGCAGCATTAGCATTGCTTAGGCCATGGGTTGACGAAAGATGAAACTGCCACAGTTACGAATTGTATAGAGAAAGAAGAAAGAAAGAAAAGAAGAAGACTATGTGCAACGCTCAGGCACAGGAGAAGGGTAGATAAACGCGTAGGAAGAGTCACTGAGGGGATGAGGCAGTATCCGAGGAGCAAAGCCAGGATAGCAGAACAGAATATCGGTGCAGGCCAGAAAAGAAGCCCCCCATAAGTAAAGTGATAACATCATTGTAAAATGTGAAGCCCAAAGTGAAAATGGATGCAAACGTGAAGGCATCGCCATCCGCCGAACTCACCTCAACCCCAGCCACTCCCTTCTCACAGCAAATCGTACAAAATTGCAGGACGAGGCGCGAGAAGCCAGCGATATCCTCAAATAGAGTATCCACGAGAAGAGTCGCCTCGTATGGCCCTCGGGGGCTGACCGGGGGCCGTCAAATTAGGTAACCTGGAGAAGTGCAGTGCAGGATAAAGTAGAGGCTGAACTTAAGGGTTGATGCACTGGTTCATTAGTGAAGTGACGCTGCACTGGCTTGAGAACTGGCGCTTGGACTTTTTAGCCCTTGCTGCAGCCACTAGTTGCGGCGATGGTGGCTGGTGCGTAACATGAGCATAAGAGAAATCAGAAATCAGCAAACCAAACCAACGCCCAATCGATGTCCTTTGTCTTTGTTCCCCTTTCGTATGGGCTTTGTTCTTTGAGATTGTTTGCTTAAATTTCCGGGTTGTGATTGGCAAAAGAAAGACGCGACAACAAGAATCCTACGCAATACGTATTAGAGCATACATGGGAGCCTGATCTCAAACACTCAAGGCGGCAACTCTCTCCTTCATATGTGATATTGGCAACATTTGAATGTATAAACCACAATCAATTAATATTTAAAAAGAAAATCCAACAGTCTAAATTATTGATCTGGCAAGAAAATGGCCTCAGCGCGTGATTGACGCGTTTTTGAAATTAACTGCGAGACGAAAGACTGCCGTGCCATGTAATCCATTTTATGCGCCGCCTGTGATAAATACAAATCAAAGTCTTGGAGATCCCCGCCATCATTCTTATCAACTTTCACACCGTCTATGCAAACAGTGTCGTCTTATCCAGCTCGTTCTTGGCAGGTCGGTTACCGTTGGACAGGAGGCCCAGATCATCCTTCTTGGACACGCGCCCAACTGCCTGCTCCACCCTGCCGTTGTGCCTTGCGGCCTTTGCCCTCCGAATGTCAGCTCTGATTTGGTTGGGAGAGACGAATTCTCTGTTCTCGTATATAATTGGTCCACCGAACGAGCCCTCCTGTATCACCAGGGGCGTGAGAACGAATCTAGGTCCGATTTCGACGAGATTGATGTCCGTGTTGGATTTGCCAACTGTGGGTTCTTCCTCGCCGTCCTTCAATTTGCTCTGCTCGACCTCGCTGATTTGGTAGTTTCGAATCCAAATCTTGCCATCTGCAATGCTGAAGCCCATGACATGGTCGATAAATGGCTTGGACTTTCGCGCGCCTTGCGGGACGCCAAATGTGTGGAGGAACAATTCCTTCATGACGCGGAAATGCGGCTGGGTTTCGAAAGCGGCGTCGAATGAAAGGATTGGTCTTGAGCCCTTCAGGCAGTTTCCAGTGAAGTGCAATTCCTCCATCGTGTGCACTGCAAAGCCCCGTTAGTACGCGATGTCGCCCTAGGGAACCAAATCGGTCGCAAAGCACTCACAGTTTTGCAGGTGAAATTTAACTGTAGGGCCATTGGGCACCTTGCTCATCCATACATATAAATCTTTGCCCTTTCTCGCCTCGAAAAACAAAACATTGTTGCAGTTGTAGAGCTCCGCCAGTTCGTTGAGCTCGCCGAGTCTGGATTTCGAGTCGAACTTGGCATCCTTTCGGCCGTGAGGGAGCAGAGAGGCAAGATCATTCAAGAGGTGGCGGTGTCTGTTAATAACAAGTCAGCAAAAGTCACGGCAAAAGTCACGGCAATCATCAAGCCCTTCGCCGCAAGACTTGCCTGTAGGTGACACCTCGGCTGGACAAGATCAGCACCCTCTGCTTGTTTTTCTTGACGCCATTGGTCGACGATTCGTTCTTCTCATTGCCGCCCTTGGACAGGGACTTGTATACGGCCGCCATTTTGTAGAGTAGGTGATTGCTTAAGCAGTTGGGAATGGGCGTACAAAATAGTTTGCGACTGCTAGAAAATTTAGAGGAGCGCAATGCGATAAGCGGTCGAAATCCTTATCGGAAAAATCATGAATGTGGGTCACTCGATAGCCAGTCCAGGCACGGCTTAGCGTCGGTTGGAGCATGGTGGGGGATTCTCGCTGAGCTCGGTTCGGTAGGCAGGAATTTGGGGGCCTTAAAGGGCGGGAAGCACTTCTGCGGAGCGTACCGCATACCAATGTTAGAGACAAGGTGGTTTGATCACCGCCAATCTTGGGCTTCGGATCGATGGGATGTATCTTACCTACGAATTTGAATGCAAAGCAACAAGGACCCGTAGCTTAGGACTAGGAAATCTGAGGAGACGATGCTGCCAGGTTTGAAAAACCGAATCATTTCATTAAGAGGTCATTTAGCTACGTAAGATGAGGCTTCGTAGCCGTCACCGGATAGATCAGCCCAGAAACCCCCATCGCGACAAACAGAAACAACAGAAAGTCAAAAGTGTCTGCGCCCTTCTAAATTGAGAAACAAAAGGAAGCATCAGGCCTCCTCCTCATTTCCTCGACACAGTGTCGAAGTCTTTCGGTATGCGACGTACATTTTCGAAACATGCGACTTAAAATATTTCCCATTTCCCCACATGTCTTTGGCATCATCATAACTAACTTAGCAGCACTTGCCGCCCTTGGAAGCCTCATCGTCGGCTGCCTTGCTGAGTGAGATATTAGTGCCGGCACCAATGGTGGCTTGGGCACCATCACCACTGTCGAGAGCCTTGCTAGATACGATTCGGTAGATCTCTGTATAGAGGATTGTGTTAGTCCTGAAAGTAGCAGGGGAACGATGGAAGGACAGATCGCACCAGTAAGGATGTTCTGGAAGGCAAGTTCAACGTTGCTGGCGTCGAGGGCGGACGTCTCGATGAAAGAAAGATGGTTCTCGCCTGCAGGTCACATTGGTCAGTATAACGCCATTTGTTTCTTGGACCGCAAAAGACGAACTGGCAAAGCCCTTGGCCTCATCCGTGGGCACAGCCCTGAGGTGTCTCAAATCGCTCTTGTTGCCCACCAACATGATGACAATGTTCGCATCGGCATGGTCCCGAAGCTCCTTTAGCCATCTCGTGACGTTCTCGTAGGTTTGGTGCTTGCTGATGTCATAGACGAGGAGGGCGCCGACTGCACCACGGTAGTATGCGGAAGTAATGGCACGGTAACGCTCCTGACCGGCTGTATCCCAAATCTGCGCCTTGATGGTCTTGGAGTCGACCTGGATCGATCTAGTGGCAAACTCGACACCGATAGTTGACTTGGAGTCGAGGTTGAATTCGTTGCGAGTGAATCGGCTGAGAAGATTGGACTTTCCGACTCCAGAGTCACCAATCAAGACAACTAGCAGACTCAGGGTTAGTATGCACGCGGCCACGGAGCAGATTGGCGGCGTTGGCCATCCACGGAAGAAGGGAGAGCGGCACCTTTGAAGAGGAACTAGTGGGGGTTGAAGCATCGCCGTTAGCGTTCCGCCAGGTGTTCATTTCGTTGCAGTGCTGGAAGGGGGCGGAACCTACATCATATTCGTCGTTGGCCATGGTAGCAGCAGAACGAGTCGATGCGCGCAGGTGAGTGAATGTGGTTGATGATGTGCAGACAAGGGAAGCTGTGACGCTGAGATGTGTGGTTGTGGTTGTGGATGTGGAGGGGAAGAAGTGGCTGCGCGGCTCTGACGATTGGTAGTTGGGTTGCTAAGTCAGTCAGACAGTCACCTGTGCTGCGCTACGCTGTGCTGTGCTGGGCGTGCTGGGAATTTGAACTCAGGAGGCATTGCAGGCAACGAGGAATGCATTTCCCGCAGCCTGACAGAGACTTGCCGGCGACTGCACACTGCCCTAGACGCTGCATGAATCAACAGGTACCTTTGAGGTACCGGCTTGGGCTCCTTCGTTAGCCTGTGAATGGCCGTTAGCACAACAGGTAGTGCCCTCTGCTACACCAAAGAAATGCCCTTTGGGTGCTGAGGAACCCACCAACAGGAGAGCCGTATGGAGACTCCGGACCCTCATCTCTTTAGCACCCAAAGGACCATGATAACACTTTACTCCCCCCCCTTTTTTGTCTCTCCTAATTGAGGGCGGTACAGATACTTGTGAGGTACCAATGGTGTTGATTGGTGGCACTTATAGGGCTGCCTAATGCCGTGTATCACCATCTCAGATGCCTACCACAGCACGAAGCACTACGTACTAGGCAGATAGATTCCATGTTAGTAGCTGGAGATGAGCAGCTCAAGACTCGATTGAGCCCAAACAACTACGCCCAAGCGTCGGCGGAAACTACTTGATTAGAGCCTTACTAGGAGAGTGCATGTGGGGTTAAGGGTTCAGGTTAATAATCCCCTGGCCACAGAGCTCACGTAAGGTGATTTGCATGTGGGTTGATGCTGTGCTGTTTTGTTTTAGCAAGCTCGTGCTCGTGCTCGGGCTCGTGCAGCTGCTTAGCTAGCAAACAACAACATCACTGCAGCTTGCAGCCATCAGATGGGCCTTGTAGTGCCGCCCAGGGCATGCTTTGGACTCATTTCAAGGTTGGCACAGCAATTAACACTTCTAAACCATCCTGGCAGCGGTAGTCATGGTTTCTGCCGCGACATCTGTGCGCAGGTGCAATCACGTGAATTCAATTGCATCCAGGCCGTTTGCAAACAAATCCAAGCTGGCAGGACAACCAGCTATCACCACTATTCACCTGGAAACGCCGTCTCTATGAAACATCATCATCGGCGATGGCGTCTGGAGGAGATTCTGACGATGAGATTTCAATCACATCCACCGATGATGAGAACGGTGATGAGCTGTTCGTCGACAAGGTCCTGGCGGAAAGGCTCGTTCACGGAGAGCCCCGCTGTCTGATCCAATGGAAAGATCTGCCCATAGAAGAAGCAACCTGGGAGCCCAGAGAAAACGTAACAGATGAGCTCATGGGAATCTGGGAGAAGAACAAGGCAGACCAAAGAAATGGACTGGTGCCAAAGTTCAGACTTCAGGATTGGAAAGATGCATTCACGAAGAGCTACGAATCGAGGCTTGCTCGACACAATCTTCGCAACATCGTGCGCGCAAGACGCGGCTATCCTCCGACGACCATGATGCCAATGTATGAGTTTCTGCAATTACTCAGCGATTATCCGGATGAAGAAGAGGAAGAAGCTGGTCAGGCTGGTCCAAGCCTTGCACAAATAAGCGTGCAGCAAAGCCTATTAGAGAACCCGCCCGCTTCTCATACAAATCAGTCCGCGATAATCCCAGAAACTTCGGCAATATTGATTGAAGATTCTCCTTCTCCCCAAGAAACTATACAGGAGGGGCTTTTCGGAACACCTGCGCCTGATGAGACCAGGACGACCAGCCCACCAGAGAAATTAGCCGTGAACCCCCCGGCCCCGTTAAAGTCAGCATTAAAGAGTGCCGAGACCACGACGCGAGCTTCTGTGAGATTCATTCTTCCGCCCGAGGAGACTTCTCGTGAGGTGCCGAGGAGACACATTCCACCAAATCGGGTGGCGGCAGCAAAATCAACAGGGTACGCAAATGTCTTCGCTGGCGGTCGTACTCGCAAGGGGCGAGGAACCTTGAGCGAAGCAGCGGCAAACCCAGAAGTCAACCCTAAATTCTTAAATTCGCGACTCAGAAGGAAGATAGAGTTACAACGTCGAGATAGAGAAGGGATCAAGGCGCCAACAAGTCAGCCTTCTGAACTGATCTCTCTTGATCACAACAACCCACAACTTATGCCATCAGCCAATGGCTCTAAAGATGATGATCAAACCAACGGGAAACGCAGATCTCCAACAAAGGGTGTTGCTCACTGGGAAGATGAACCGATGGATATAGACCCAAGCGATAGTCTATTTGTGTCTGATCAGACTCCTTCACCAGCCCCAGATGCCTCAGACGACGAAATGACCCAGCCAGACACTGATGTTTCCGAAGAGCAGCCAGAATATCAAGCAGTGAGCAAAACCGTGCAACTAGGTCCCGAAAAGCTAAATACTGTCACTCTCTCTTTTGATGGGATACCCCAAGAAAGAGGCCTCGCTTGGGCAGACCAGTTTCGTTCAGATGAGCGACTCGTCTTCACACATACTTGCAATTCTCGGGATCTCTTCTGCCAGACAGGCTTGAACGGCGGCCTATCAGTGGTACAACTATGCGAAGGCACTGTGGTATCATATACGGAGCTTAACGCCCTCAAAAGCTTGGCGAGCAACCTAAGACTCGGGTCTCTAGGATTGCTAAGTTGTAGCGAAAACTTCTGCGTATACATGTTCTTCCCTGAAAATACCGATGGTCAAGCAACACAAGACTGCGATGATATAGTCCTCAAATACCATATTTTCAAGCCAGTTGATTCCCTGACTCCATCCATGCTGGCCTCCGCTTCACAGCCGATGGTGCCAGACAAGAGCGACAAAGGTTCAGCATTTTGGTCAAGACCTTTGAATGAAATCTTCGGCCAGAAATATGATCAGCTACTCCCCGTTCACGCAAGAGAAGGCGAGAAGCACAAATTCTACTTGGCCTTCCCCAACCGTGCCGAACAAGAAGCTTTCCTGTTAACTGGGTGGTTGCGAGATAACCGGAACGACTGCGATATTCGGGTCAGTTACGCAGGAGGTTCTTGGTCTAGTTTCATAAAACTGCCCAATGGAGTTGTCATTATTCATGAAGACATGCTTTGGGCAATACGAAAGATCCCCAGATTGAACGACCTTTTACATGGGCGCAGAACACACTTTACGTTTTGGATCTTCAGCCGCTCTCTTTTGCCCGTTCATCCACTAGGTTCTGAGGGCTCGCCAGCGTCCCCTCTGGGCGATATCCGCCTTTACCGTGTGTTTGACCCCGGGGCAGCCTTCTTGATCACGCCTAGCTTCTTGGTCTCGGAGCCAGAGCATGCATACTCGTTTTTGAAGTGGTTCTGGAACAATTATGTCAAAACTTTCGACGTGAGCCGACCCAGGAAGTTGGTTCTGTGCGCAAAGATTGACGAATGGATGAACAACCTATACCTGGAGCAGACGGCGATGAGACGCAAGCATCCGGTTAACGCTTCAGAGGAGGAACTCAGCGCCAAAGGTATATCCGATAAGGCAATAGAATGCCGATGGAAGTCTTTCAAACTCATCCAACAGCTTATTGCAGATGCTCCCAACGGAAATTCTAGAAGTATTATCCTCGCGCCCGAAGCAATAGATGGCAACGATGAGCAAAGCTTGGTCAATTGGTTCGGCGAGTGGTCTACCTTGAATATAGAACAGTACCGAAGATATACTGTCATAGGCTGTGGCTGGCAAACCGAAACACGGCGCTCAAGAACGCTTCAGGCACCAATTTACGAAGACGGCGTCGTAAACGATCCGGACGAGGCACTGTCAGGGGTCCCAAGCCAACCTGAACCGTTGTCGCCTCCATCTGGGCCACGAGCAGCTAGAGACGACGAAAGCACGTACATAAAAAACCGACTGTTTGAAATCATAGAGGAGTTCAAACGAGGGTTATACACGCCCGTGAAATTGTACTTGTACCCCGTGGGATATTCGACGTCAGATGTTGGTTTCCGGCTGGGAGACATCAAAGGAAGATATTATACATATGAACAGTGGTTTGAATATCACTGGAGAGTGTTTAATATCTCCCACAGAGGACCACTCAATACATACGCAGGGCTGTTTTACACCTTTGACGAGCAGCAAGCTTCGTCGCGTACATTCCACAACGTCCAACGATCCCCGTGGGCTGCTCTTTTACGTCCGGTCAACCCACATATGCGGCCTTGGAAGAGTTTAGAGCTGTTCATATGGGACATTAATTATTTAGAAAGCAGCTGGAAAGGCAAAACTTTTTGCTATGCCGATCTCCCCGAAGGCCAGCAACGCTTGATAGACCACATACAAGAAAGGGCACGAGATAAGCTCCCGCTTGAAAAGGTCTGGGTGGGCGCTGTCGGGGCCAGGCCCAGCGGTGCATCTGCTCTGGATGCCACCATACAATGGCTTGATAGCGTTATGACGATGGTGAGAGACTGGATACCTGCACCAGCCTACGAAATATCCAATAGGGGCTGGAGTCTTGTCACGCCTGAGAGGTCGTCAGAAGGTCGGGAGGACCGCAGTGCTCCCAGGAGAAATGAAGACGACATGAAGGGGAACTTGCAGCCAGGAGACGACGCAGCAACCCGAAAGAGAATCTTCCATCCACCGCAGGGTCACGGCCAGTATAAATATACGAAATGTCGAAATCGGCTGCACCAGGCGGCACGACAGTTCGACCCTAAGCTAGAAGGGAAGAGCTTCGAGTATCTCTTTAAGCCAACGATAGACTGGTACACCGAGCAATGCGAAGAGGGCCGAGGGTTTGAACATATCAAGGTCATGGCATGGAGAGACGTTTTTCAAGTTTACAAAATCGAAGAGTTTTTGCAGAAACGAGGCTGATGGGCTGTCTCGTTCTTGCGTATCGGGAGAATCGTTCGTTTGAACTGTTTCGACTTCATTGGGAGGGTGCATGAGCTCCATCATGAGGATATCTGGACATGAACATATAATGGCATTTCATCTTTTCTCTCTCTCTTTTCTCTCTTCCAATCTTCATTGTGGATTTATATGTATGGACGGCAAGGAGCCAGTAAGAGAGCACATTCTATAACAAAGGCCAATATAAGGCACGGATCATGTGTGTATACAAATTGTAATTAGTACTATACATGGGAAATAATATCATCAGTCTACCCCAAATCATAGCTATACGTCCTTTCGCCAGTTTAAATGCCCACACAACTAAGCAGTAAAACACAATGCGCGCTTGATTCTTCTGCCTTTCACCTAGCAGAGGTAGGGAAAGTTCGTGCGCTCAAGAGAACACCCTTTATCCTTCGGATGTTATCCCTTACTTTCCGGATTTCGTCTTCAGAGTCCTTCTTCTTCCTCTTGTCAAAGTTTCCGAATAATTCGGCATGGTGTCCGTATGTCATGTTGTCGAGATCGTCGCGGAAGACATCCAGCAATACCTTGATATCCTGGGACTCGTTGCTCTGCTTCTTAAAGTCGTCCGTAAGGCCCTTCAGCGACTTTGCCAATTTCGAAAGACGATCTGCTTGGACCTTTGACTGCGCCTCGTCTTTCCCCTTGGGAGACGAGGATGAAGGGCTGTTGGGGAAAGACGTCTGGGTGCCGACATCGCGGTGAAACATTTCAGATGGGTCTTCGGATTCGGTCGCCTCCGAAGCGGTGTTTGCAGAGCTCTTGTACGATGGGACGACAGAGACGGTGTTTTCGAGCTGGGTAAGGATGGAATCCAGTCGGTTTGCGGTGGTCTCGTGTAAATCGATTCGCGCATTGGTCAATTTTTCAACCATCGGCTCAACGGCGAACTTGCTCGCGCCATATAGGAGCGCCGACAAGCCGCCAAAGGCATAGAGGGTATTGAGCAGCCCGTCGGTCGTGACCAAGGGGGGTGTACGTTGGGGCTTGGTGAGGAACTCGGGATACGTCACTACGGGAGGCCGATCGCTGCCTGCGAGGATGGGTTTCGGCGGTTCGGGAGCGGCGGGTGGTTGTGGTTTCTGTGCAAATGATTTTTCGAGCACTTGCAATGCTTTCTGGTTGGACTCCTATCGCTGATGTTAGTCTGATGGCGAAATGATTCGCCCCGATAGGGATGTGTTTACATACGTCTGATGGTGCGGAATCCTTCGCTGATGATGGCGCCTCTTCTAACCCACCGAGGAGATGCTCGATATCTTCATCCTCGACACCTTTGGACTTGAGAAAGTCGATCTTGGTATCCCGGGGAGCTGTCTTGACGGCATCATCGTCTAGAAACCGTCGCGCAACTTCTAGCTTGTCCGTATCGCTATTTTGTTGCGACTGTGATGCCTCTGCGGCGGCATTATCTGCATTGTCGCTGGGCGCGTTGAGCTGCCACTTGGGCACACCGTCGGTTGATGATTTGCCTTCTGAGTCGTCCATTTGTGCTGTTATTGAAATTTCACATATCTTCGTAGGGGAAGCATGTCAGCTGAAGCGAAATGGCATCGATAACATTGACCCCGGACGTCGGTTGGCCGGGTAAGATCCGGCTTTGTCACAGGCCTCGGCACATGCAAGACGCGGCGCGCTCTAGTGGATATGCTGATGACTAAGATTCCGAGCCAATGAAATCTCAAGCTGTGCGAATTATCTGCCCAGTTCAGCCTTGAG
The DNA here is from genome assembly GCA_002022785.1 of Trichoderma guizhouense. Lineage (NCBI taxonomy): Eukaryota > Fungi > Ascomycota > Sordariomycetes > Hypocreales > Hypocreaceae > Trichoderma > Trichoderma guizhouense. The sequence goes on from LVVK01000010.1 coordinate 61,644, forward strand.
GTTCATTCCAGGCGCAAGTAACTTGTACCTGGTCTACTTGGATTCACATACAACAGGTTTCAATCATCCGTCACCAGTATCGCGAATTCTTGATATATATTGCATGCTATTATTATATGTTTGAAACAGCCATATACCTAAATAATCAATGTGATTATAATCTCAAATCGAGTTGTGACTTTGCAGCGCAGCCATACTGTTTGTTGGTTGCGCGCTACCCTAAGGTGACCTTGGAGTTGACGGGGGTAGATAATGGAGAATAAATCCGCGACTTTGTATGGATGAAGAGTAGCGAACAGAAGCGAGCCACTCCAATGGACAGTGCGTATAGCTGCATACTCCCCATTGGAAGTTCAATTCCGACATGAAGGCATTGAATACTTCAAATCGTAGATACTTGCTTGTAATAATGTACAGAGCACTAACAAAACGTGCTGGGAAAGTCACAAAAGTGGGCCTAGGGGGTCATCAAACTCTCACCCATCAGCTGCTCTCAACACCAAAAATTAACATGCGATTGCGATACAACCATTGAATAAGAGCCGTAGCCGCTAAGCAACGCCTACAGACTTCACCTGCGCCGTTTGTTTTGGCTTACGACCCTTGGATTCCGAGATTGTTTCTTTTTCCTCCCTCGATCCGCGCTTCGGCCATCACCAACACGTCTCTTATTTTTTTTTAGACTTCATTCATCACGTCGAGACTTACCTTGCCGTGATCGCAGCGGCGCTCAACAGCCATCAAATCATCTCGCTTGGATCCCTGATAGCTCGGCGCTCACTCTAGGCATCGACTACCTGTACCGGTGCTAAAACCACTGGTTCAACACGGTACTTCTAGCCTCTGGAACAGTGATAGATCAGGTCCTGCGCGCTGATCCCGGCATACCTCTTCTCGCATACGCCTGCAGCACGCGTATCGTGATTGCACAGCTCGGGCCCAATAAGAACAGCACCTCGAATAGCCATTATTGGCTGCACTCGCCGGCAAAGGTACAAACAAGGTAAGACAATTGGGGGCTTCCCACGCAGTTCCTTTTCGTTTGTTTGCCTGCCTGATATGTATCTTGGTGGATGTGATGCATCATGACCCGGCCGGCTGCTGCTGCGCTGTCTCTGTCGCCATCGCTACCGGATTCTCCCTACTGCGATACTAACCCTGCTCTTCATTTTGTCTTTATATTCATCGTCACTCTGGATGAGACTTTGTCCATCATCATTGGCGTCTGTGGCCAAAGTGCCCTTAGCAAAGGCTGCAAGTGCAGCATCTCAATAAGCACATGACAATTGGCGAGAGCTCAATGCTGGGATCTACCTCTCAAGTGCTGAGGTTGGACGGTTAGTGTTTTGTCGTGGCCAATTCATTGGCGTGGAGTATAAAATGCCTACACCTGGCTGCTTCATTGGACCAGCGCCCAAGACTCAATATCCATCAAAGGCAGGGTTGGGTGGCGCGAAATGCAGGCAGACATTCCCCAAGACCCAATCCGCGGCAGAGTTGCTGTTTTAGGGGCTGGGATCAGCCTGTCATGTTGTGGAAATTGCCTGAGCAATTCGTGTCCGTACAAAAACCCAGTTGCGCGGCCTTGCTTTAGTGGCTAGACCGAGCTTATCCCAACTACATGCCACATGTGCACATCGCTCAACCTCAAGCAACATTGAACCCTTTACAAACCACCGTCGCCATTGCCGCTGCCCTGGCTCCTATCCTCAAAAGCCCGCGCGCAACACAAAAACCATAGATCCGGCATTATCCAAACACGTCAAGCAACTGCGAGTGCAGTCGGCGTATCATGTCCTCACGTCCGCGGCGTTCGGCCGCTGCAAAGGCCAAAGAAGTGATTTCCGTCCACGCCAGATGGGCTGACACAAGCGAAAAGGAAGACTCAGATATCAAAATGTCCTCGCGACGGACGGGACGTGCCGGTGGCGCATCGGCCTCGCGCGATACAGCTTCATCGCCAGAAGAGACGCATCTTAGCGTTACAGTCAAGCTCCCCAACAGTAGGTCTACCAGGGGAGGCAATCGCCGAGCCGACCCATTTGAGGGCGGCGAGATTGTGCACGGGAAGCGCAATCGTGGCGCAAAAAAGAGCTATGTCATAGATTCAAGCCCTGATGACGAAGAAGAGGAGGAAGAAGAGGAAGAAGTAGTAGTAGAAGATGACGAGGAGGATGACGAGGAGGAGGATGACGACGACGAAGAGGACACGAGAGCAGACGAGGATGACGAAATGGAAGAGCTTGGCGACGAAGATGCTGAAGGTGAAGACGAAATGGAAGTTGATGCCGAGGGCGAAGAAGATGCAGATGGCGATATTGACATGGCCCCGAAGCCTGTTGGCCGCCCCTCAGCAAAGAATTCGAGGATTAGCAAGTCGAGACCCACGGTGAAGGTCACCTCATCCAGGGTGAATCGGGATGAAGATGAAGATGAAGACGAGGAAGATGAGGATGATGACGACGAGCTTAGCGATCCGGCAGACAGCGACATAGGCGATGATACCATTGTTTATGGCAACCAGGACATGGAAGATGAGGATGCCGAAGGAGAAGAAATCGAAGTTGCTGGAGATGAGGAGGAGGTTGAGGAAGACGATGAAATTGCCATGCAACAAGAGGCCAATGGCGATTCGGAGCTCGATAGCGAAGAAGGCAGCCGGGCTGAAACGCCAGACCTCGCCAAAATGACCAAAAGACAGAGGGCTCGGTTTGAGGATATACCTCAAGAATTTATGAAGTTGCCTGATGGTGAGTCTATCTCTGCGCATCCGCACGTCTTCATGAGATGCGAAATGCGATTTGATTGGTTATTCAAGACCACGTCTCTGACCCTCTATTGCAGAAATCCAAGTCAAGAAAGTATTTACGGCGGAAGAGTTATCCATGCGCCGCCAAGAAATGGCTAGACGGCGACGCAACCTCAGTGAGAAGCGTAATGAAGAAGTCAAGGTGAGTAGTATTCTCATCGGGGTTGACATCCTCGTATACTCGTCACATTGCTAACACCACCACCACAGATGGAGACCATCAACAAGCTTCTCAAGAAACAAGCCCCAAAGATCAACCGTAAAGCAGCTGCCGCCGACGCACAGGAAGGGGACTCGCAAAAAGCCAACCCTATTTTCATTCGCTGGGTTAGTAACAAGAGTGGTAACCGGGTTGCCGTTCCAGAGGAGATTATTGAAGGGCCTGCCGGTGCCGTGTTTGGAGACAAGGGCAAGCCATCATTGGGGAAGCCAGTAGTGGAAGTGGCTTAAGTCAGGCCGCAATGCGCTGATGGGATCAGATAATAATACGGGGGTTATATCTGGCGCTGTTGAAACTATTGGGACAACAGGACTGGAAAGAAGGCAAAGGATGGGCGCATGGGTAAAGGGGTATGACTAGGATCTATAAAGCTGCAGCATATCGGTATTGCAGACGTTAATTGAGCGAATTCTAATTTGATAAGCACTGCCTAGTAACTGTATCTCGTGTGAATGGGGCGTGTCTGGGAGTGTCGTGAAGGCAGGTTAATTTTGCCATTGGAAGCTGTTGACATTGGAATAGTCTTCCTGCCCATACTAGTATATAATGTGTCGAGATCATTATCTATATGCAATTGAGAGAGCAGCCTGCTATTTGGTGGGATTTTAATTTCTGCAAACCGCCACTGCATCGACGGCATCAGAGGCAAGGGGTGGATACATGTATGGGACGGCACGTAATGGTTCATTCGCCAGCATATAATGCTATAATACGTCTCTAGGTTGACATTACAAAGCCTATATGATTATGTTGTTTGCCATTGTTGAGCCTGTCTGTCCTGTTTGAGAAAGGTTGTCGTCTGGTGCCCGGGGCCCAATAAGCACATAGCAAACATGTCCTCTCATCATCTCTCTCTGTCATGTACTTTTGGTTCCATATCAACAGTGGCTTATAGGATAGGGAAATACTCTCCTCATACGATGTCGAACTCGGTAACTTGATTTCTGAAGCAAAGGAGTGGCTATCCCGCACGCCAGCGACTACGATGCCTGACGTGTCATAGTAAAGTGCACAGGAACCGCCTTTATCTGCCTCAGCATATATTCTTCAATGACAATCAATTGTTAGCCCTTTCTTCTAGTACCGGGTCTAATACGTGAAAGTTTCCATTGCTTGCGATATGTATTGTATGATCTTGGGTATCCAGCTTGAGCCGTTGGTTGACCATTTTCACACGTCCAAGTGCCTAAACATGTCTCGACAAGAAGGAGTTGAGATGATATTTCGATTCTGACTGTCCAAAAGCTATTCAAATCACTGTAACTTGAATGTACGTGTACGTGTTGTTCGCACCCGGAGGAAACGAAGCAACTCACCTATACCGATGGCTATCACCCTTGCAGCCTATTACTGTATGCGAGTTTCCCCCTTACATAGATTCCCCCTTGCATAGACGGCTCATGTTTATTTTTTCTCTAGGCATCTAATATGCTTATTTACTAGATAATGCCTGTTGATCCTTTTAGGTTAAACTTAACAGCCTAGATGATCACATCCGCCGCCCTTGCATCAATCTGCTACTTGTGAAGCTCAGACCCCTCCCTCCCATCTAACTTACATGGGTTGCCATCATCTACGGTATACCTTTACCATGATGCTCATGATTGCGTCAGCCGCGTTATCTAGAGTTGGCTTATCTGCTTGGTGAGATGTCTATCTTTTCTCTTTTTCATCAACCTTAGTAGCTATGCTCGTTGGCTACTCGTACATGTAGCTTCTGAAGGATGTATGGGAATCTTAGTCAGCGGCACCGTGTGTCATCATCTTATACACCAAGTCGACTTCATCTCCACGTTCCGACTTTTGTAATCAAGAGATGCAAATTTCATCTTGGTGGTGGGGCAGCTTTGCTTGTCAATTGCCTACAATGGAATTCATAATGCTTGCTCGGAATGCTTGTTCAAAATGCTGCAAGGTGCGGAACATTAATGATTGCGGAGAGTGCCGACGTGAATGAGGATAAAAGCCCGGCCTCGAACATCCCCGCTCCATGATTGGTGATCCAGGATTGCTTACGAGGACACAGACAGCTTCACATGCAGCCCCCCCGCTCGTGCATACCGCTCTTGTTTTCCCCTTGCCATCCATTGGATCCCTGGCTGCAGTTGGGAGGCCGCTTTGAGCAAGAGTCGATGCGAGATGGTCTCAGCTGATAGCTGTTGGTCGCCACGAATCACTCACTAGGCGGCAAACCTTGAGCACATGCTCTGGAACTAGCATCTGCTAGCTCTGAGAGGCTGCTGTCTTGGCACGTCTGTTTCCACGGCCATTGCGGGGAAAAGAGGAGCGGGGAGGCTAGAGGGTGGTGAAAGGCTGAGAGATGAGGTTTGCTTTTTGCGATAGGGAAAAAGGGGACCACTGTCAGACGATGTGAATGATGATGGATCAAAATTCAAATGCTTATTCGAGCAGTGCCGCCCCTTAGCACCATGGCTTGAAGCTAAATGTCGGGGTCCGGATGAGGCCTAGACCTGGGCTGGGGTATGACATGGACGATCTTTGCTTTGGTGACTATTGGCGGATGAAACAGTAGGATTCTGACCGCGTATTCCGTGGTGAAGCCAACCGGTGTGTGCGATTGTGTGTACAAGACCGGCACAGAATGGCACAGAACTGAATGGCAACACTGACGGGGCGCATACACGTAAGAAGCCGGGCGGGCTGAAGAAAATTTCTTCTTCTTCTTCCTTGTCTTTTGCTTCATCCCTATCTATTCCGTATCCCTTGTCAAATTAAGGTGACTCATCAGCTTACTGGGCGTTATGCAAGCACCAATTCATTCCCGGATGTCGGGGAGCTCAGTTAGATGACATGATTTGACAAATAAGCATTTTGCTTGGGCGTTTTGCTTGCCGCAGCTATGCAGTTTGACTCGCGCCTTGCTTACGAGGACGGTGGCCAAGTCGAAGTAACCATATCTCTTTGGCGCCGGCTAGTTCTAGTGTGGACTCGAGTCGTAGTGTTTGTTTGTTTGGTCTACCTAAGCAGCATAGCCCTACCTTTTTTGCCTTGGCTTGGCTCGACTCGGGGTGCGGAGAGTTGCAATGGTTGTACTGGTGCAAGTATGTTGACTCGCTCGGGGTATTGCAAGGCTCCATGTCTTTCGGGGACTGCGACTGCGACGCTGCCGTGCCGTGGCCGTGCAGTGCGGTGTGATATCAAGTTTCGGCTGTGGATATGACGATGGAATACGAATCGGAGATGCGGACATGCAATTAATCTGTGCAGACTGGACGAACGAGATCAAAGTTCAAGGATCAGGATTGTCCAGGATTGCCGTGGAGGACAATCCTTGGCGTCTCTTCTCTCCTAGCAGAAAACAACAGTTGATAGTGACGAGCCTCGGCTACTGTAGCGCAATCGCATCATCCAATGCGCCGATCGCAGGTGGTGCCACGGGAGGGGAGATACGGGGGGGAGATG
>LVVK01000010.1:68195-109487 GCA_002022785.1 Trichoderma guizhouense
TCTTGGACTCTCGTGATTGATCAATTTTCCCTTTGCATGCCGTCGTTCCCCCCGTTTTCTGATTGCCGGCCGTACTATTGGATTGGGCACACAAGCTGGCATTGGCATTGTCGGGGATCCTGCATCTGCTATCCGCGCAATCCTTGTCTTTGTCTTTGTCTTGGTCTTGGCCCTGGCCCTGGCCCGTGTGGCTCGCGTGTGTTATGCAGCCCATCATGATGTCGTCGCAGCCGCCACCGGCTGTGAGAGACTCTCTCGCCACAGCTTCTACTTCTGTCCCTGCTGTTGCTTCTGCTTCTGTCTCTGCTTCTGCTTCCTCTGCCTCACCTCAACTGTCTTCTTCTCCTCATTCTTCATCCACCACCAGCTCCAACGATACCATCACCTGCGCTGCCTTTGCCGCCTCTTCTGCAGCTGCACCACCCGCAACTTACAGCAATGACCCCTCGTCAGCCGTCCATCAACAACCAGTTTTAAACGGTAAGTTGGCGCATAGCCTCGTCTTTTATACCAAGATCAGCAACAACAAAAAACAACAACAAACCGTCAATCCACCCTGTTTCACCTTCCTGTCTTGCCCACAGCCTCGCATTCCTGATCCTGAAATGCTCATCCCAATCCCAATCCCACCAATCCCACTCCTGATCCTTCCTTGACGCCTCTTTTGCACGCGGCTGTTTCTGTCTTTTGCCCTGCTCTTGTGTGCTTTTAAGCTTTAGTGTTTCCAAGCCACCATTTGTTGCACCGCTGTCTAATTCGACTTGTCAATGTGGCACGTCGTGCGAGCTCCTCCCCTCCCGAGACATTGCATCAGCTGGTACTCAGTGGTACAAGGATTCACGGCTGGTATGATGAAATGGTTGCGCTCCTCTTCACTGCCGGTGCCTGAGGTACTCGTACCTGGAAGGCATCAACATGAACCCTGATTCACCTCTAGTCTCTTCCTGTCATCCTCACCCTTGTTTTTATATCTTCTTGCTTCCTCGGTTAAGCTGTCAAGCTTGTCTCCATTCTCTCTTCCCCCTCCTGGTTCTCTTTAGCTTCTTCAACCCGCTCCCTCTTACACGTTCGCTATTTTCTCTATATACTCTTTCCCTGCTAGTTTGGCAGCATCACCCTCCTTCCCTTGGTCTCAGTCCGAAACTGAGACAACCGTTGAAGCTACGCCATCTGACGAGTCACTGGCTCGTTGGGTAGTGAAGGTTAGTACCGTCAGCTTCAGCCGTAGCCTAATGTTCAAGCTTAGTTTGCTTGTGTTGTTCTTGCTGCTCCCCAATCAGCTCATCTCACCACATCGCCTTATCGCTCCAAACCTTTTTCTTTTCAACCACTTCTATTTTCATGGTTCATCACAAGCTTCGGCACTCAGCACTAGTTACATCGCCATTGCAGCTTATATCCATTTTAATCTACACCGCCTCCGCCTCAACCCTTGCCCTCTTTCTTGGCTTGGATAAATATCATTAACAAGGTGCTGACATCTTATTGCCCGATCTCTTAGACACTATAGATCTCTCTGCCGATACTAGTTTCGGTCATCGGCATCCGCCGTCTTCTTTAGAAGACCACACCACCTCTTCCTTACAGGCTTTCTCAGTTCCAGAGGCCATCTCTTCGGCTGCAGATCCTGACACAGCCATGATCTTCTCAGACTTTTACAAAGGGTCACGGTCCCCTTTGTCTAGACTCCGCCAACAAAGTCCCCAGTCACGAAACCCAGCAAACTCACCTCCTTGGCTTGCTCCCGAATATGAAGACCTCCTCAGCAAAGACAAGTATAGGCAAAAGGATGCCATCAAAAAATACTTAGCCGCCAAAGTCAAGACCAATTGGGGATGGCAGTGGACACCGGCCCGCAAGCCTGAAGAGAAAGCTGCCGAGAAGTCATCTGATTCAGATGAACCAAGAAACTCTACCACAAAAGATTCGGAACCCGAAGCAATCAGGGTCGATTCGGCCAAAGATATGCGTGATCGGGCCTCCGAAGATGCTGGCTACGCCGTTGATAGCAGCGATCCGGGCGAGGATGCTTCAGACCACGAAGACATTGACGCCGAGAATGACGACGATACGGATTCAGTCTACAGCGTTGTATCAGAGGATGCTGTCAACTACCGTCCCCGCATGGACTGGTACTCTGACCTGTCCGACGACGAGGCTGCCATTACTTCTCTAGACAAACTCGAGGCCACCGATAATGTTACCAAGACTTCAATCTTGGAGAAGCGAGCTGCACGCCGGAGAGCTGCTAGAGAGGAAATGACTTGGAATGAGGGGCTGGCATGTTTCGAGGCACGGCGAAACGCGTGGACTGGTGCAAAGACCGTTCGTGTGCGGAGCAAACCAGTCTCTTCACCACCAGTGTCTCCTCGTTCTCCCCGGCGCTTTTTCTTCCGCCGCTCCATCTCAGGATCACCACCTTCGGCTGCTTTGATCGATCCGAATCCGCTTGGAAATAGCCCGACAGGCACAATATCCGACATTTCATCAATGGCCAAGGACGAGAAGGACCTCAAAAAGCAAGGCTCTAGAGACTCCGACCGCATCTCCGATCGCTTGCTACCGGTTGAGACGCTCCTGCCCATCCCATACCCAATCCTGCCTCCCACCAATTCTTTCCGAGCTTCCATTACTCCTTCGCTTTATCTTAGCCTCTACGACAAGGTCATTCTGAACAATTTACAACCGTCATGCCCGATTAACCTGCAAGATATGATACGCTCCTGCGTGACAGGATGGAAACGTGACGGCGAATGGCCCCCAAAGCCATCGGCCCCCGAACCCATTGTCGTTACAATGCGGCGTAAGAAGGCCAAAAAGGCATCGACAACCACAGGGGGCTCAATCGGCATCACTGCGCGGAGATTGAGTTTTGGGTTAATTGGCCGCGATAAGGACGACGAGTATCACGCCGGCATGGGCATTCGCAAAAGTCTTCAGAAAGTGCTTGGTTTGGGAGCACCAGAAGGCCAAAACCATTGATCGTCACGATTCAAAGTACATAATACGTCCGACAACGTGGGCTTAACGGGGAGACAGCGACTTTGACTTACCATTTAATGGCCTAAATCATGATATGATGTTGTGGGACGCAGTGGCGTCTTGAGCAACTGGAAATTGCCATTTTTGGTCTTGTACCTGGGGGCGCTTTTTGTTTATGATATACAGACCACTGCATTGGTGAGGTCTGTGCGATATACCCATTCAAGCGTAATAGGTTTTGGCGAAGCAAAGGGATTGGATAGCCACCACCGCTCGGGGGTTTTTGGTTATACTCTTGTTTTTTTTTTTTTTTTTTTTATGATGAACGAATATTTCTCAACACTTAAATTCCAATGAGCAGCGATTCTACTGATATTTCAAAACGGACGGGAGAGTGATGGAGTCTGTGTATGGGTTTGCCTTTTCCCTGGGACGTTGGAACATTTGGTATGGCGCTTCAAATATCTCTCCTCAAGCGTCTTTTTCTTTCCTGCAATTCAACATCATAGCTACGTGAATAATATAACTATATATATCTATATATACATACATATTGCATCTCTAATCTGTATCATTCTCAAATAACCTGGCGTTAGGGTTCTTCAACAGGCTTGATACTGCGTCGACCAAGTCATCCAGTAACCCTCTCGCATATTCTCCCCAGCTCTCAAAGGTTACAATTTCCAATGTTAGCTTGTTACTGTTGTCATGAACGAATGCTTGGATCTTCCACTCGCGTAAAGGCTCTTCGTGTACATAGAGCGTTTCCAAGCGACTACTTCCCGCAGCAGCAAAGGCTAGATTCTCGACGTGCTCGACATCCTGATGAACGACGGAGTCGAACCACAGGTCAGAAGCCTTGGGGCCGTCGGCACTCAGCCAATTGGTGCCGCACAGGGTGGCTATCTCACTAAGACTGATGCCCTCGTGGGCGGAGCTGGCAATGTGCTGATGCTGCACGGCAGAGAGGACCTCCAGAGCGGTGCATCCCGGCGGGAAGCGCACGCGGACGGGGATGTACTGCCAGCAGGGGCCTGTGATTGCGTTGGCCGGGCCGTGCGAAAAGTCAATGTTGCGGCCGCTGACGACTTCGCCGAACGTGACGTCGCGCAGGGAGAGGCGACGGGCGAGACACAGGGCCCACGCGGCCGTGGGGAGAGAGGCCACGGTGATGTCGCGGAGGCGCGAGGAGATGTCCACGGTGTGCTGGATGGCGAAGTGGTTCCGCTGCTGGACGGAAATGTCCGGCTTGAGGACGGTCAGGGATGAGCCTGAAAGGAGGTCTGTCCAGTAAGGAATGCTTTCGGGGAGATTACGGCTGAGGACGTGATGGACGTAGGCGGAGAATGGCACCGTTTCTTGGACTGGCTGGTCTTGGTACAAGCTCGAGAGCTGCTGAAGCATGATGGGGAGGCAAATCTCGTCGTATTGGGCGTGTGAGAGGCGGAAGATGAGGCATGACTGGCCGGTGGTTGACTCAACGAGGAACCACTTCACGAAGCTTGATCCCAGTGGCATTCTCGTTATGGCATCTAGACGACACAACTGTTTCGCAAACGTCTCGACGTCACCATCGATGGCGTACTCGACAAACGATGGCACGAGTTCTTCTAGGACGACAGCGTAGCCTTCGTCTTGGTGCTCCGTGAAGACGGTGCGTAGTATCTCGTTGCGGGCGACGAGCTGATTGCAGCTCTCCACCATCTTTTCTTTATTGATGACCTTGTCGAAGTACATGATTTCATATCGCGCTGAGAAGCGTGGGAGCTGAGTCGTGCCCCTGACGGCAATCTGCTGCAGAGGGCGTGTAGGGAGAACATTGTTTATGCGCCAGGTTGAATCGGCCAACTGAGGAGCAATGATGTCGTTGACGAAGCGCAACTTCTCACCCTCATCTTGTAGATTGAGTAGGGAGAACGGCTTCAATTTGTCTTCTGGAGTGGCGGTCACGTCTGTGGATGATGCAGGCTTCTCGACTTCTTCCATGGCGCTGGCCATTTCATACAAGGTCCGTTTCTGGAATATCTGGACCACGGTCAATTTGATTCCTTCGACCCGAGCCTCTGATACGAGCTTCATGGCGGCAATGGAATCACCGCCCAGAACGAAAAATCCATCATTCAGGCCAATGTCCTCCTCGCTCATACGCAGCACGCGGGCCCACAGACTGCGCAACTTGCGTTGTCTGCTGGAGCTTGCTGATATTCGACTCTTGGCTACTCCTGCTTGGGGCACTTGTACATTCCTTTCGTTATAGGAATCTATCAATTTGATGCGGACAGGCTTCTGAGTTGAGTCGTACTTAGCCAAACGTCCTGTTCTGTAGAATCTGCTCTGTGATAGGGTAGCTGAACTGGATACTGATTCAATCCAGGTTGGCGGAGAGATTTCAGTCAAACTGGGCAATTCATCTGGGTGTTGAACGATCAGCTCGCCAACTGCGAACACTGGGACAAGAATATTTGGATCTTTGGAATCCGTGACATAGGCTGCTTGAATGCCGGCAAACTCCTTGGTTGCTTCGCTAATGTCCGCATTAAGCACTGTATCTCGGAGCTCTTCAGCATCCGTGTTAGTCAAAGATGATTGAAGACTGCTTAGAGTAGATGAGCCTTGTTTGCACAATAGTTGTGCAATCTGCTTAAACTGGCCCAAGGCCCTCTCCATCACAGAAACTGATACAGTCTTGGAATCGAAACTGGCCATGACAAGGAATCCTCGCGGATCTATTGAACAGACCAGCATGAGAGGGTAGGTGTTGAATTTGAGAGCCTCCTGAGCAGCTTCTGCGTCTCCCGCTGGGACAAGGCAGCTCGCTGGGAGATCGTCGGACGGAACAGGCTCATCATCTGCACTTGGGTGTAGCACCAGGCCTGTCCGCAATTCGCATGCATCATATGCGTCAGGGCTGAGTTTGCGAATATGTTGCAGGCCAAAATGCTCGTGGGGAATCTGGTCCACCACCTGTTCTTGAATACTTTGCAAGTAGTCCGAAACATGCATATCTCGGTCTATCTGAACACGCACGGGAACGGTTGTGATCATTGGTCCTTCAATCTCCTCGGACCCGATAACAGGTGCGTTTCGGCCGGTTAACGTCTCTCCAAAGACGACATCTGTGCTGTTGATGTATTGAGATGCTACGAGAGCCCACGCTGCTCTAATAATCGTAGCGGTGGTAGCATTTGATGCTTTCCCATCCTCTAGAGGAGTGTATTGTTCCAGCAATGAATCGGCCTGGGGCTGATATCCCTGCCAAGGTAGAGGCGGAAATTGGGAGGGATTGGTTCCGGAAAGCTGATCTCGCCAGTAATTTGCAGAGTTACCCATATCCATAGTCGACAGATATTTGATAAAGTGTTTGAACTGCGCTGGCCGTGATGAGATCTGATCGCTATAGGCTTGGTTTACTCGGTCGACTACCAGGGGCATAGACCAGCCATCGTATAACGCGTGATGAATGGTAAGCACGAAGCTGACCTTTCCTGTCGTGGCATCGTCAATAACAGCATATCGGACAAGATTCTTGGCCAACTCCATTGTATCATTCCTATCATTCACCAGATACTCATCGAGATTGGTACCTGAGAACTTATTCAGCTTCTCCTTGATGACAACCTGTACAAGGCCGCGTCCGGGGATTTGCACAATTCTTGTGCGCAATATGGGACTATCTTGCTGTACGATATCAAAGGCTTCGATCAGCTTCTCAGCGGTGGCGATATCCTTGAGTTCTACGACTCTCTGGGCGACGTATGCTTCCTTCACTTTGGCTGACAAGGCCATGAGGGCTTCCTGAAGGGGAGTGCATGGGTACGCATCCTCAATGGCGCTGGCTTCAACACCACAGAGAATGGCCATCTCGTTTCGTGCACTTTCTAGATCCCAATCCTCTTCTAACAATGAAAACGGCGGGATCTCATCCAAAGAAGATTCTGACGCCTGAGTAGCTTTTGAAGCCATGCCACTAAGCGTTGGATTCGTAAAAATGTCAGCAACCGTCAAGGAGATGCCTTGCTCGCGAGCAGTGACAACAAGTCTCATGGCACGCAGAGAGTCGCCTCCCAAAGCAAAAAAGTTGCTTTGTCTGTATATATTTGCGTCTGAACCAAGGACTTTGATCCATGCTTGTTGCAACTTTTTCTCTGTTTCTGTTTCTGGATCTTCTTCCTCTTGAACTTCAGTTGCTTGCATTCGGCTGAAGACATCTCGTGGAATTGCAGCTCCAATCTCACGTAGCTTTTTTCTGTCCGTTTTGCCAGACACCAACGAAGGCATATGATGAAGAGTCACGAATGCTGCTGGGACCATATATCGTGGCACTCTGGCTCCCATAGCTTCATTGACCGTTGCTAAAGCAGCTTTAAGCTCTGACGATGGTTCGACGATGGCGGGATCTACTCCAGAAGCGCCAGCAGAGATAGATTCTGAAAGGAATGCGACAAGTGAAGGAGCACCTCCATTCTCTGGCTTTATCACCTCAGCTGCGACTTTGATTCCGCTTGGCAGGCAGGCCCGTAGGTGATGCTCAACTTCCGTGAGTTCTACTCGCTGGCCTCGAAGCTTGACTTGTTGATCTTTTCTTCCCACAAACTCAATGGAGCCGGAGCCGTTGCTTTCGTACCGCACAAGATCGCCTGTCTTGTATAACCTGCCAGGTCTTCCGGGGAAGGCACTATAGCCGGAAACCAGCCATGAAGGGTTTTCGATAAAGACCTCTGCTGTTTTTTCTGGTTCATCGAGGTAGCCGACACCGACCACTGGGCCCTCAATGATGAGCTCTCCAACTGCCCCGACAGGCATGAGGATGTTGTGGTCATCAGGATCGACAATCCAGGTCACGCCGCCAACACCTTTGCCAATGCCTGTCGAGATGGTAACCGTATTGTTGATGGTACAACCGACAGTACACTCAGATGGTCCATACGCAATGATTAAACTAGTGTGCTGACTCCAAGCTGCGGCATCGCTCGCAGACACTGCCTCACCACCCAGGCCTAGAACATCCAGAGATGGGATAATGTCGGAATCCAAGACTCTGGCGACAGAAGGAGTCATGTGAACCATGTTGGCCTTACTCTGTCGAATGGCACCGCTAAGATCGTTCATCCTACCTTCTTCCGATGGCACGCATATCTGCCCTCCAGCTGCCAGCGTGCACAGCATGCAGTCGATGCTTACATCAAAGGCATAAGAGGGGAAATCGAAACAACGGGAAGTCGATTTGTAGCCAACAGCCTCTGCTCTGGGAATTGCACCACTGGTATAATTGCAGTGGGTAATGACAACACCTTTTGGCTTGCCTGTGCTGCCAGAAGTGAAAATGACGTACATTGGCGTCTCTGCAGATACCTGAGGTAAGTCTTGTTTCAATTCGGGCTCCTTGATGCCATCGAAATAGTCTCGAGATATGGCGAGAACTTGGCCTCCATCCCTAGATATTTCTTTGCCTAACCCGCTCTGAGCCACGGAAGTGATTACGAGGTTCGCCCCTGTTTGCTCGACTATTGTTTGTAGTCGTGCAACTGGCTGGCTCGGATCTGTGAGGGAGAATGTAGCACCGGCTTTCATGACTGCAAGGACGGCAACAACAGTCCACATTGACTTTTCAAAACATAGCGGAATTCTGCTACCGGCTCCCGCGTTCCTCTGTAGAATCTGCCGAGCAAGTTGTGATGAAAGGCTGTCTAGCTCTTGATATGTCAAGCTTCCGTCCCAGGACTCAACAGCAATTTTATCCGGCTGCTGCTGAGATTTTTCTGTTATGATATCGTGCATGCAGCGCTGTAGATATGAGGGTACATGTTGATTCCACGCCCACAGCTGTTCGAGGTCGACAGTGCTGGCGATGCCGTTCTCTTTGGTTGGTGCCTCGGTCTGCTGCTCAGCCGTCGGCTTCTTCAACTCTTCAGGGCTCGCAGTCATGCCTATTGCGAGCTTGGCTGAGCCGGTATAGTCATTTCCATCTCCATCGATAGCCATTGCGGCTGATTTGCTGAGACGTAATTAGACGATATCGTAGGGTTCACATCAATGGTGAAGGCAAAAGCTTTGATCGCTCGATGGTATAATAAAAACGTGGATATTCGCTGCTCAACATTGGCTTCTGGAGTCCAAGAACACATGCAAATGTCTCTCTTCACCATCTAAATGCTGTCACTTCCCACCTCCGACGATGCCCGCGCCGCGCCGCCTCGGAGCTAAAGCAGCTGCACACATCATTTCCAGTGATTCAAACCAGTACCCGTAGAGCGTGCACTCCTGCGGGTAAATCATCGTAGCTTGGCCCCATCTCCATCGATGTGACGGCAGCAGTTGCCCCAAGCTTCAACGTTGAACCGTGAAGCTCGTGTAGGGTTTAAAGTGAGGGGTGCGGCTATCGTTCGTTTGACGCATGGCAAGGATCTTTGACCCATCCAAGGTGCAGAGAGGGGGTTTTGTTTTGCAAAGAACTTGGAGGTACGTCGAAGGAACTTGTTCGTTCTCGGGCCTAGTGGACGGATCAGATAAAAACTGGTGGGGAAGCTCCAGGATGCCAAGTGGAGCGTAATTAGCCTGCAGCTGGGCCTTGGGACGATCTGATAACTTTTTCTCCATCTCGACGACTGATTGGTGTTTTGCGCCGAAGCTTGGGTGGAGAGTGGAGAGTTGGAAGAGGGAAAGAAATTGTGCAGTCAAAAGGTGGAGGATGAGAGAAAAAGTACCGGCAATGATGTATTTTGCCAATGTCGTTGCGAATACGGAAGATGGGGTCATTCACACGATATAAACCGCTACGGCAAACGATTACGTACAGCGGACACATACGCGGCATTTTAGCAGAATAAAGGCAGAGACATGAGATTATTGCAGCTGTTTTAAGGAGTTGATTAGGATTTACTATGGAGGGCAAAGACGCAAGCATGAGACCAGATGAACTTACTTACCAGCGAGAGTCGCCCTGCTACTATTGTAAACGGACAGATTCTACTCCAACAAAAGAACTGCGCAATGCCAAGCACACTTGAGCAATTATATAATAAAATCACCTCATCACCTGCGGATACTATTATGCATATTAATTACTCGACTGTCGACAGCCTTCCCAGCATCCTCTTTTGGTAAAGTAGCGGCCTTCACATGCAAACATCGGCTATCGCAACTAACACCCCCTTCCCCTGTCCACCATCCCTCCACAACGCACATGTAGAGCTACTTTGGCCATAGTGACGGCCACATTATGGGGATGAACTAGAGGATCTGATAAGAAAAATTTTCATATCCCTCCCCATTCTCTCCATTGTGCCGGCAAATGCAAGGGCCAGGGCCGATTTCGGTACTTCGTATGTCAACGGGGCAAAGACCGTGGTTTCACAAATCAAGTGGATCTTCCTGATGTCCCTCCCATGATGAAATCTTATCAGATCATCTGATTACTGGATCTATGACTCTTGATGGCCGCGAAAACGCCGCAAGGGCACTTGGCGCCTGTTCCTGTTCTCGGCAATTCTCGGGTGCCCTGACAGCGGGAGAGGGCCTTGTCTCGAAATAGCGGGAGAGCCCAGCTCTTCTTGGAATTAGAGGAACCTTTCAGCTTGGCACATTGTCAGGTTAATAGGCCGGGCTATGATATACATGAGCTGCTAGGCTTGCTTTGGTGTCAAATAGCCGGATTTGCTGTGGGTCTAGAAGTGACAGACGGGCTGGACTCGATCAACCAGTTCAGCAAATTCCTCGGTTACGTAGGAGAGGCGCCAATTAGCAGATAGAAGACTCGATTTCTCGTCAACTGTGTAAACTGTAGGCAGTGAAATCTTCGTGGAAGCTGTAATAATAGTGTTTCTCACTTACAAGTTCCCTATCAAGACATCGGCTTGCCAACATGGACGCACCAACAGCTGTCCAGCCAGATCCTACGGCACCTACCCAGAAACTTTCTCTGCTCCATGGCCCATCAGATCCTCCTCTCGTCGACCTGACTCTCGGCGAGCTGCTCGAGCTCCAAACCTACCAATATGGCACCAAAGAGTGCCTCGTTATCCCATGGACAGGCGCGCGATGGACATATCACGAACTCAACCAGCAAAGTTCGGCTTTGGCCCAATCTCTGCTCAACATGGGTATTGGCGTCGGTGACCGTGTCGGCATAATGGCTGGCAACTGCGAGCAATACGCCGCAGTTTTCTTTGCCGTCGCTAAGATCGGTGCCATCCTCGTCATCTTGAACAACACTTACACGGCGACCGAAGCAAAGTACGGTCTCACCTTTTCCGATTGCAAAGTCTTTTTTGTGACTCGTACAATTGGCCGGACGGATAACACGGCGCTGTTGCAAGATTTACACAATGAGGCTTCTCCCATCCAGGTTGTGATCCTGAGGGGGGAGGGCGACAAATACCCAACGTATGATGAGCTCGTCAAGGCCGGTTCTCGACAAAGCCATGAGAAGCTGTATAGAGCTATGAGCAAGGTACTTCCTCATCAAGTTGTCAATCTGCAATTTACAAGCGGTACAACGGGTTTACCAAAGGCAGCAATGCTAACACATCAGTATGTTTGTTCTGTTCTCCTCCTTCGTGTCGCCAATGCTAACATTCCATTCCCTGCAGCAATCTGGTCAACAATTCTCGATTCATCGGTGACAGAATGCGCCTGACACACTCAGACGTCCTGTGTTGCCCGCCGCCGCTCTTCCACTGCTTCGGCCTTGTCCTCGGCCTCCTGGCCATCGTCACTCACGGCGGCAAGATTGTCTACCCAGCAGAGGTATTCGACATTCCGTCCACACTCAGGGCCATTTCCGACGAAGAGTGCACCGCTATCCATGGAGTTCCAGCCATGTTCGATTCCTTGTTCCAGGCCGAACCCCCGGCCAACTTCAAGTGCGACAAGCTCCGCACGGGCATCATTGCTGGCGCCCCGGTTCCGCGATACTTGATGGAGCTTCTGGTCAATCGCTTTGGCATGACAGAATTTACTAGCAGTTATGGTCTCACAGAAGCTTCGCCTACATGCTTCAATGCATTCACGGACGACGCGATAACAAGGAGATTGACGACAGTTGGAACACTGATGCCACACGCGCAGGCCAAGATTGTTGACCGCGACGGCAACATTGTGCCGATTGGCACTCGAGGCGAGCTTTGTATGGCTGGATATCAGCTACAGGCTGGATACTGGAACAATTCGGAAAAGACTAATGAGACAATGATTCGCGACGCGGCAGGAGTGCTATGGCTACATACGGGTGATGAGGCTGTATTTGATGAAGAGGGCTACTGCTCCATCACTGGAAGATTCAAAGACATTATTATCAGAGGTAAAGTAAAACCAAAAATCTTTGTTATAGCCCCCAATTCTAATGCTCGTCGTACACGTAGGTGGTGAGAACATCTATCCCCTAGAAATCGAAGAACGCCTCGTGGCCCATCCTTCCATTTCTCGCGCCATCGTCGTCGGCCTCAAGAACAAACACTACGGAGAAGTTGTCGGAGCATTCGTGGAGCTGGGTGACAGCGGCAACAAGTTGACGGACCAAGAAGTCAGAGATTGGGTTCGCAAGACGCTGGGCAATCACAAAGCCCCGGCGCATGTGTTTTGGCTGGGCCAGGATGGCGTGCCTGCGGATGTGCCTCTGACGGGAAGCGGAAAGATTCGCAAGTTTGAGATGGCCAAGCTGGGAGATGAGATTTTGAGTAAGATGGCGAAGACTTCGAAATTGTAGAAAAGTTGCTTAGAGTACTTGTACATAGTTGTAGAGCATGATGTTAAAATAGAGAGAGCTTATGTGCTTTTGCTTGATAAAATGAAGATATCGAGGTCTTTTATTGTATATATAACTGGACTTTTAGGAGATAACTGGCATCTCAAAACAACCTATGTATTTTATAGAACTACTTGAACATTTATTTCCCCCAAGACTTACTCAAACACTCTCCATCATTCACCTACAGCTTCGGAACCAGCCCAATCCTCATGCCACCAACTGCCTTTTCATTATCCCCCAACGGACAAAGCTGAAAGAATCGGTCTCTGTGGCAGCGCACAAAAGCACTGCGCTTATGCGGCAGGTCGACAAACTTGTCAAGGCCAAAGCCGTGGATGAGATCGTACATGACGACTGTCGAGTTGCTGTCCTTGGGTTCACCCACGACATACATGGTTCGAGGGTCATCCAGATAGAGGTAATGCATCAGGCTGCTCCACCACGCCGATACTCTGTGCGGGCCGCGGAAACGGACATCACCGACGAGGGAGTGGCGGCCACGGTCAAAGTCTCCGGCGTCGTAGTAGCTTCCGAGCCGATCCTCCTATGCAATTGAATCAGTATCTTACCTTGGGAGCTTGTGATAGTCTGTATCTTACCTTGGCCCAGTAAATCTCAAAGTATGCAAAGTAGGCGTCGTCCCATTTAGCCAGAACAGCAACTTGGTGCGGATCAACGTGCATCTTTCGTAGATACTCTCTGTGTTGCTCCAAGGTTCCCGTCTCATTCCAACCCTGCGACACACGAGGATCATTCTGCCACTCATGGAAGAGCCTCAAATGCTCCGCATCTTGCCAATCCAGCGACACCATCGAAAACGTCTCTTGCAGATGGGGGATCCACCGACTGTAAATGACGGCGCCAGGAGCTGGCTTAGCAGGGCGGATTGGATGCCACGTTTGCTGGCGTCGGTCAGGGTCTTGAGGATCGCCGGCCGAAGTAATCGTCATTGTATGCTGGAGAGGCGTGAGGGGATACGAGTGCAACGGGTTGGACGAGGGCAGAGCCGATGAAGACTCCTCGGGGCACCAAACAGGTCGAGGGCCAAAAGGAGATCCAGCACCCTGCCAGAAAGTTGATCGCAAGGCCACGACAACAATACTATCTGTCGTTGTGGATGGCCCAGGCTGCTCCTGAGGGCGCAGCGGATGGTCAATGGCGAGCGCAACATCCTTCAGTTGCTGCCCCAAGACAATGGCGTTTGCGCCCGTGAGCTCGAGTCTCAGCGTTTCTGTAGAAGGTCGCGTGGTGAACAATACATAGAGTATCAGCCAAGCTTGCGCCAAAGTAGGACGCTCTGTAAGAGTATCCCAGGACACGGTTGCGCATGGTGATCGTCTGGCGCGTGCCCAGGCGCTGTTATTTGAGTGCGGCGGCAGCTCGCTTGATTTGAGATCAATTGGCTCAGTAAAGACGGCGTGGGCAGCGTGAAGCTCTACGGGAGGCTTCTTCCCAGAGGAGGCGTTGGGCTTGATATTGAGACGATAATGTTCAACATTGTTGTCTGAGGTTGGCTCGGCCGAGGCTTTCTGGATGGTGTATTCGGTGTGATAAGGATGAGGAAGCTTGATCACGGTTTGATCAGGGGGTATTGATGAAAGAGAAACAGCAGCCATTGCAGCTTTGGTCTACGATGCAACAAGGAATAACAATAAGATGAATTTCAACAAGACGACGTGTAAGTCGTCTACTTGTCCAAAGCTAAAATGAAAGGTGTAGTGACAAATGGGTAACAAAAGAGAGGAAATCAAGTAGAAACAAAACAAAAATAGCTAAATACTTCAAGTACAACCGATTTCCCTACTACTAATACAGAAGCTATAGGTAGAGCTTCACCCGCAAACAACTGGCTGCTTGCCAAGCTGCCTCGGCCGACAGACTTGACATGAAGGGGCTTCATGCCCGCACATTTCCGCCTCATAGTGACTCGGTACATGCGCATAATTTGCCCAGCCTTAGCATGTGTATGCCACGGTACTACCTACATGGAGACAGCTGAAGTCATGAGTAAAGCACCTCGGGACTGGAGCTATAGGTGACGCTCGGATGTACTTTTTCTTGCCGTGAGTGATGAAAGGATCGACGGCCGATCACCACGCAGCGAGAACGCACCGACCGGTATGCTTAGTAGTTCTGGGCTCGTACGAGTTGGAGAAAATCCATCCATGACCAGGTCCAGGTGTTGGTGCGAGTACAGGTACAGAGACAAAGTTTGGAAGAATAGGCCAAAACTCCAACTTGGACTATCCCGGACCTGACCTCGCACCCCCTCCCCTGCATCCCAGTCCCACGTTTGTGTTTGTTGGTGCTTGTACTGTACATTCAGTGTCCGTAAAAGGCAGAAAAAGCGACGAGTCAACCAGCTTAGCCCAGCCGAGTCCATTGACCGAAGGATAGGCGATGCAACCCTGCTAAGTCGAGGCTAGATCAGTGGATCTAATCAATCAGTCTGGGAGATAATCTGCTCAGGCTTCCCACCTGCAGAGTTTTTCTGTCTCCGCCTCTCGCTCGCACGCTCCATATTCGGTCCAGTTCCTTGGCTTCTCCCCCAAAATTGTTATTCTTCTTCTTTTGATTTCGTAATGATTCGACTCATCGTCCTTTGTGCCTGGATTCTGTTCTGAGTCGTTACTAGCACGAGAGTGGCGCCCGATCCTTACGCTTTGGGCGGATCAGATAACTTTATTGGGGTTCGTCCGGTTGTCGGAGCGGCTAAAAGCATCCAAGCCCTGGACATACATGATCTGATAATTCGAGTCGTTTCCCTCCTGGGAGATTCTCCACCAACCATTGCGTATTTCTTCCTCCACTAGACTAGGAAGTTGCTGAATACGCAAAGTTGATCATCATCGGCGGTTTTGCCCTATCCATGGAGCACAAGAAGTGCCGAGTACCCGTTTCGAGAACATGAACACACCATCGGTTGAAGAGGCTCAGGTCTCAACTTTAGCAGCAGCAGCAACAACAGCAACAGCATATTACATGATTCTCCGTTCGAATTGCCAAGGTACTGTAACTTCGGGCCCTTTATGGGACTGATGGGCGAGTGCGAATTATGGCTCCGGATAAAGAAGATAGCATGCTCCATTTGTTGAGACAGGATATGTCACCTGGAGTTGCCGTTGGCTCGATCCGTCGTAATAACGATTGAGGGCAACAAAAATCTTTTACGGCACAGAAACGATGGGTCTCTGCCGGTTAGTGCGACAATACAAGTGATAGCCTAACAGAAAGGATGGAACCCTGCCCCGGCTACGAAATAGTTGCACAGGTCCATCATTTACGCGGCAGAAAATGCCGACCAGCCTCTTGTATGTTGTACGTTGGCCGCGCAAAAACTTGGTGGACGAGTAGTTCTTACATGGAAACTTGGTTCAACCGCCACATTCCGGCACATCCATACTAAAAGCACTAAGAAGATGGATGTTGGAACTACGTCCTCGATCCCAGGCCAAGATGGAGACCGACGGAGTGCTGGCGGCCGCATATCCTTTCCATTCTAACCTTTTATTGGCCTTTTCATGTTCCCAACGAAGATTGAATCCGAAAAGTCATGGAAAGAAAGTGGTCCATATCGAAAGTCTAAGTACTCCGTATGATTGAAACAATGAATTGATTGGGTAGGTGCAGTGACGACTAGTGCCGCATGCGACTACATATCCTCGAACCCTGTCTACACCTCTTCGTCATCCATGTCAGCGGCAAAATCTAGAACTCGTCAGTCTTTCTTCTTTCGTGACCTCTGGGGCAAATAAGTAGTAGCGTTGGCCCTGCTGATGGCCTCTATGGTCGGGATCACCGATTGTTAAGGTCTGAAAGCTGCAAATTACGGATCCAGTAAGTAAAGCCCCTTCCTAGTTGTGGTTAACTTTAACCATAAAGACGGCCTTGAAACCATTCGACTTGCAACGATAATGGTGTAAGCTTCCCTTCCAGACAGAAGCGGCTAACATTGTCTCTTCCAAGCCATGTCCGTCGAAAAAGCCCCCGAGCGCGACAATGTCGACGGCGGCGAAACTGGAAAAAGCGAGCTGGACATCAATGTCGGCGGCCCTCAAGACTCCGACCAGGATGACGGCCCCGATTCCAAGGCGCAGGCCGGTGTGCAGAACATCGAGGCCGTCACCTCCGTCTGGACCAAAAGCGCGCTCTATACTGCCTTTGTCATGATCTGGGTGATTTACTTTGTCGACAGCATGCAGCAAGGCACCACAGGAAACCTCACACCATGGGTCACATCCGCCTTTCAGCAGCACTCCCTAACGCCGACTGTCAGCGTCATGAGCAGCATCATAGGAGGTGTCTTCAAGTTGACCTTGGCCAAGATCCTCGACATCTTTGGCCGTCCCCAGGGTTACATTCTCTCCATCGCGTTTACTACACTTGGCTTGATTATGATGGCTGGCTGCAATAACGTTGAGACCTACGCCGCTGCACAAGTTTTCTATTGGGTTGGCTACAACGGCTTGGACTATTCGCTATCAGTCTTCCTCGCAGATACAACGTCTCTGCGCAATCGGTCAGTTGGCAACGTGCCTCGTACATCACAAATGTGGAAGAAGGCTAACACAGAGTTGTTTACAGAGGCCTCATCTTCGCCTATAGCAGTTCGCCCTACATCATTACCACATGGCTCTCCGGTCCTATCTCCAGTGCCTTTTTGAACGGACCCGGTTTCCGATGGGGGTTCGGTAGCTTCGCCATCATCACTCCGGTCATCACCCTGCCGCTGTTCTTCCTCTTCATGCACTACAACAAGAAGGCGAAGCAACTCGGCGTAATCCGCCAGCGAGAAAGCAAGGGAACCTTTATCCAATCTTTGATCTACTACGGTCGAGAATTTGATATCATCGGGCTGCTTATTCTGTCTGGAGGACTGGCTATGTTCCTCCTCCCATTCAACATCTACTCCTACCAATCCGATGGATGGAAATCGTCTCTCATCATCGGCCTCTTGGTTGGAGGATTCGTCGCTCTCATCGTGTTTGCCATTTGGGAGAAGTTCTTTGCGGCCGTTACGTTTATCCCTTACTCCCTTCTTACGGACCGCACCGTCATTGGCGCCAATATCCTGGCTTCCTCTGTTTTCGTCAGCTTCTATATCTGGGACAGCTATTTCCTCAGCTTCCTCCAAGTGGTCAACGGGCTTAACGTTACTGAGTCCAGCTATGTTGGCAACATCTATAGCATAGGGTATGAGACGAGAAAAGATCTCTTTCATGGGTAACTGTATCGCTAACAAGGCAATAGTTCCTGCTTGTGGGCAATCTTGGTTGGCTTTGTCATTCGTTCCACCGGAAAGTTCAAGCCCATCTGCCTCTTCTTTGGAGTCCCAGTCACCATTCTCGGCGTTGGCTTGATGATTCACTTCCGTCAGCCCGATGTTAACATAGGTAAGCCTTCGACCACCCCTTAATCAACAATTCAACTATGCCTCTTGCTAATAGTTCCCCCCTTGCTATCAGGATACATTATCATGTGCCAAATCTTCATTGCCTTCGCTGGTGGTACCATTGTTATCTGCGAGCAGACCGCCGTCATGGCGGCGACCTCTCACCAGTATGTTGCGGTTGTGCTGGCTATAGAGGCAATGGCGTCGTCTATTGGTGGTGCCGTTGGATCTACTGTCGCCGCTGCCGTGTGGCAAGCCGTTTTCCCCAAGAAATTGGGACTATATCTTCCCGAGTCCGCGCAAGGAAATCTTACAGACATCTACGGAAGTCTGGATGTTCAACTGTCATACCCGATGGGATCTCCTGAACGTATCGCTATTCAGAAGGCCTACGGCGATAGCCAGAAAATGATGCTGATTGCTGGCACTGCTGTGCTATCACTCTCTGTCGTTGGTACAGCGATGTGGAGAAACATCGATGTGAGACAGCACAAGCAGGTCAAGGGAACCGTCTTTTAAGCGTTGGTTATGACTAGAAAAAGGTGATGATGGGATTGGATATCTCACTATGATATGTGGGAATTGTTCTACATACCGCTATGCCTATAGTTGCCTATTGTGGGTGATTTCATAGATTACAAATTATTTCAATAATAAGCATAAAAAATATAATTCAATAGTTCTTAATGAATGTACACTGCAAACTTCAGGTGCCGAGTGCAAAAAAACTCCAATGGACGTTGTTCTCTTTCAGACTACATCAAGATCTCCATGGCCACTGAGCTATCAAAGTGCGGGTTATATTTCTTTTTAATGTAAACAATAACCTAATGCTCGAATGTTCATTCTTCTCTGTCCTTGGCCATATAATGCCCGAGACGGTGCGTGCTTCATCATCTAAGATAAAATTGAACACGACATTCATTTAATCTACTCTATTCGCGGATTTTCCATCCAAAGCAATATGCCAACCTCCTAAACGCCAATAACCTCTCCCATCGACCCATTTATCAATATCTATACTTGTTGTTTCAATTTATTACGAAGAACACGTCTCCTATGCCTTGGCTTCCGACTTTCGGCCTCCCAGCTGCATCCAATCCCAGCAAACTGCATCATTTCATTAGCATCCTGAACAAAAGGAGACTGTTGAGGTCATGAATAAAATAACTTACTTCCCCAGCCCAAATCATCCCTGAAATACGCCTGCATCACCTCAGGCCCCGAAATAACGCCCTCATCCGGCCCGTAAGCAACGGCATTCTTGCCCACCGCCAAACCAATCATGGGCGGAATCTCTGGCAGTTCCTGGAACTTGGGCTGGTGCTGCGCAACCTGCTGCAGTACCAGCTGGTGGATGTTGTTCGCAACGAGGTGTCCGCCGTGCATGGCGGCGCCGCAGCGCTTGATGCCGGACCATTTGGCTACGTCGCCGGCGCAGAAATGGGAGGCGGCGTTGGGGGTGCTAGGGTCGAAGCTCATACTTAGGAAGAGAGCACAGATGTTAGCGATTTGCTCCGGTAGGGAATCGCAAGGTAAAAAACTTACTTGGGTACAATCTTGACGAGACCTTCGGAATCGGTGGCCGACGAAGGGAGATATGAAGCCGTCGAGATGCTCTTGGAGAGAGCCATGACGACCGCGCTAGCAGTCATTTTATGTCCATTTGTAAATTCGACCTCATATTTCGATGAGCCATCAGGGGATTCGACCTTGGTAGAGGAGGCCAAGCGATGGTTCATCAACACGTCGACACCAGTTTCCTTGACCAGGTCCAAAGCCTTGTCCTTGCATTCGTCGGGCAGCGGTTCGGATGACAAGAGCTTGTCTCGTGAGTGCGCCAAAGTCACCTTGAGATGAGGCTTCACATGCTTCAGCTCGGCAGCCATCTCAATGCCAACAGCACCACCACCAACAATGAGAATGCCATCCTTGGCCCCATCAAGAGCCTTGATCTGCGCCTCAACTTCAAGAAGGTATTGCTTTCGAGTCAAAGACTGGGGCACGACAGGCCACACTCTCCTCAGGCCTGTCGCGGTGACGAAGTAGTCGTATTGGTGAGTGACGGGCTCTTTCGTGATGCTATCGACAACAGTTGCTGTCTTGGCATCGCAATCAACGCTCGACACTGAACCCTGAACGAATTGGACGTTGGGGGCTTGCAGAGCAGGGAGATCTTGGAACTGGACCCAGGCCTTCTTTGCGTATTCCGATTCTGCCAGAGCCAATGGCGAGCCGATCAAGTGATCTATACCGTATTAGTCTCTTCGGGTCCTATAGCACTGAGAATGATGCAGACGCATTGGTACAACTTACAGTAGCCATCTCTCTCATCAGCAATGGTGATTTGGAAGTTCACTTTTGGGACACTAGGGTGGTGTGTATACGCCTCACGTGCCATACGCGGTGACAAGCCATCGCCCAAATCAAGCAAATTGACAGCCGTAGAGAGGCCAGCATAGGAACCACCAGCAATAAAGACCCTCACGACAGGGGCAGTCTCCGGAATCGAACCCATAATGGCGTGAGCTGGAATATCAGTGCTTTCGGTAGCAAGACGGAGATGGGATGAGCAGTGAAGGCCACGCAGCTGGACAGGGCTCACGAGATTCCGATGGCTAGTATTTGGTCGAGTGTTGATCGAGGAAAAAGATGAATTGCTGGAGCAGCAGCCCGTGGTCCGCCAGCGCTTGGCCTGCTGCGACAAAACCGCTTGAGCCGCGATCTGCCGAAACGATGTCCGAGCCGTCAAGACGCCGATACTAGGACTCGATGACTTCAATGCAGAGAATGGCACAGAGCAGATCATTGTTGGCTTCGTCACTGCCATCGACGCCAAGATGTGTGAAGCGGGACTACTCCGTTCCGTTAGAGCAAACCACCATCTGCAAGTTCGAAAAAAACATCCCATCCAAAGGTCCAAGGGGGGTGTGTGGGCACAAAATGGCTCCCCCCTAGTTATACCCAGGTAGCCCACGCAATTCACCGAGTTACTCCGTCCATGCAGCTCGCAGGGCGTCCCATCTTATCAGATCCGAGGCCGAGGCCGTGAGGCTATGAAAATCCCGGACCCCCGGACGGCCGACGCTCCACCCTCGAAGACCGAGCAATTCAGCGCGGGACCCAAGGATAAAGAGGCATTTATTTTTTCGGGGCCCAGTTCTCTTTACGCAATGCTTTTTTCTTCTTGCCTTTTCCCCCCATGCCAAGTTTCGTTCTTTGATTATCTCTGGGCCGATCCTCGGACGCTTAGTGGAGACGTTTTCGCGGAGAGAAATTATCTGATCCGAACATGGTCCCGCTTTGGGCCGCACAATGTACCGGTACAAGTTGCCAGACAAGGATTCGCTCGAGGAGGGGCGTGTATCTCTGCGGATGGAGGAACATGTGAGTTACGAAACGGTACTTTGTGTCCTTTTCATGAGCCCAAGCGGTGGATATTGTCGGTCTTGTCGTGGAGCATCTCGTCACGCAGCAGCACTAACTGGTGGCTCGGAGAGAGAGAAAAAATGACACCCTGCTCATCAAGGGTCCCATCCAGAGCTGCTGTGAGTTCAGTGTGGATTAGCTCCAGGGAGAAGAGAAGGCATCATGGCAGTGTCCCTTCAGTATTATCCGGATCCATTCGCGTCTGCTGTCGATCATGCAGACAGAGCTAGAAGATTTGCGGACCTCGCGTGACGGCAACTAGACACTCAACTGCCGGAAGTTGTGTAGCTACATGTAGCTTTGGCGTCGATTCTATCTTGAACATCAGACCATTCCATCTCTTCATGTGCTGAAATAGGCCATGAGAGTGTAGCGGCTTGTAGAATCTCCATCAACAAACCGCTACTTGCCTGCAATGGCCGCTCAGGACGAAACGGCAGTCCCCAATGGCGTGACTGAAGCTGCTGCGGTGCCTCAAGGCGGTAATGAAGCCAAGGTAGAATCCATCTCCAATGCTAAAGGAGAGCAAAACAAGGCCAAAAATGTTAGTTCAGTTTGCCCAATCTTTGTCTGCAGACATGGCGATGCTCACCAACATGTATAGTTCTTCTCGGAATTCTTCGTCTACTTCCAGCTTCTCGTCTATGCCAACCCAACATGGATCGACATTGTCCTCCTCGTCACCGGCACAGTTTCCGCGGCGGCAGCAGGAGTTCCATTCCCTCTCATGGGTATCCTCTTCGGTCAGCTTGTCGACGACCTCAACACCGCCAGCTGCGATGCCAAAACCCCTGACGCAGACGAGGCTTCGCGCATCCAGTCCTCCATCGACAGCAAGGTGCTTGAGCTTACTTACATCGGCATCGCCAGTTTCGCCCTGATATACATCTACATCGTCTGCTGGAGCATCTTCAGCCGTCGACTGGAAGCGCGCATCAGAGACCGCTATTTCCAAGCGCTGCTGCAGCAAGACGCGACCTTTTACGATAAACGTCAGGCCGGTGAGCTGTCATCTCGCCTCAATGCAGACGTACAAGCCGTTCAGTCGGGTACCTCCGAGAAGGTTGGCATCTGCATCGCCTGCACCTCCTTTTTCTTGACGGCGTACATCGTCGCCTTCATCAAGAACTGGAGGCTTGCGGCCATGCTCCTATCCCTTATACCCGCCTTCTTCCTCATGGCCGGTCTTGGGAGTGCATTCACGGCGAAATTCACCAGTGCCATGTCCGACGCGATAGGATCTGCCTCGTCCATTGCTCAGGAGACCTTGTCCAATATTGCAGTTGTCCAGGCTTTTGGTGCCGGGCCGCGCCTGGAGGCCAAGTTTTCTTCCCACATGATGACTGCTCAGAAAAAGGGCATCAAGAAAGCATTTGCCGCAGCCGTCCAAGCCGGCACTCTCTACTTCATTGCCTACGCGGCAAATGCCTTGTCTTTTTGGCAAGGCAGCCACCAGATTGTCAAGACAATTGCCGACCCCAGCGGCGTATCGGTGGGAGAGATTTACACCGTGATATTCCTCCTTGTGGACGGTAAGCTCCAAAGGATAATAGCGATGCTTCGTATCTTTACTAACAGCTTAATATAGCATGTGTTGTCTTCGGCTCGATCGCGCCTCTCTTGCCTCTGTTGGGGGGTGCGTCCACAGCATTCCAAAAGCTGCGGCAAGATATCGACACTCCAGCCATCATCAACTCGGGATCCGACTCCGGCCTCAAACTCTCGGATTCTGCCGCCGCCTCGATTTCATTCCGAAACGTCACCTTTGCCTACATCTCTCGGCCAGACCAACCTGTTCTCAAGAATGTCTCCTTTGACTGTCCCGCTGGCAAGTATACCGCCATAGTCGGACTCTCCGGTAGTGGCAAATCTACCGTAGCTGGCTTGACGACGAGGATCTACGACCCTCAAGACGGACAAGTGTTGCTCGACGGACATGACCTAAAGCAGCTGAACGTAAAAAACTTGAGAAGCTTCATCAGCTTAGTTCAACAAGAACCATCGCTTCTGGATCGATCAATCTTGGAAAATATTGCACTGGGACTATTCAACTCGCCATGGGAGAAGTATCAAAAATTTCAATCCATCATCCTAGGGCAGGGGCTTGCTGAAGTGGCAGCAAAGGTCAGAGAGGGACAAGACTTGACTACCGTCGCACAGGCGCATAGTCAGGACATGGCTGAACTCATTGAATTGGTCCGCAGCTCTGCGTCCCTGGCTGACGCTTCAGGCTTCATTGACAGACTGGAGTACGGATATGGAACCATTGTTGGCACTGCCGGAAAGCTCGTCAGCGGAGGGCAGAGGCAGAGATTGGCATTTGCTCGTGCTCTGATCCGAGACCCCAAGATCCTTCTTCTCGACGAAGCTACAGCATCCCTGGATTCAGCTAGCGAGCGACGCATCCAAGAGGCAGTCGAGTCCATCTCCGAGGGTCGTACCATTATCGCCATCGCGCATCGCTTGTCCACAATCAAGAACGCCGACAACATCATCGTTATGAACAATGGCGAAATCATTGAGCAAGGCACTCATCTGGAGCTCATGGCCCTAGATGGCTCGTATGCCGGAATGGTCCGCCTACAGAATCTGGCGTCCAAAGAACAGGACGACACACCATCTCTGTCGAGCACGTCCAAGGGTGATGCCGACATCATACTCTCAGAGAAGGAAGCTGAAGCTTCTCTAGATGAAGCCATTCCGACGACAAAGGAAGAGCTCTCAGCTCCTACATCAAATGTGCAGGAATCCGGACAAGAGTCTGTTGCAGCAGAAGACAAGACACTCGATGACAGCCAGTCAGCTTGGACAATCATCAAGAGCCTTGGTCGCATGCTCAGACCACATCTACTGATGCTCCTCTTGGCCGTCTTCTCCGCCGTCATCGTTGGTGGCACGTTCTCTTCAGCCGGTGTCATCTTTGGCAACACGGTCGAAAAAGTGAGCCCCTGCAACTCGACCCATCAGATTCTATGGGCAGGCAAGTTCTTTGGCGGTCTTTTCTTCATGCTGGCGGTCGTTGAGCTGTTCGCTTACACGGGGAGCTGGTATGGCTTTGGCTACATTGCGGAAAAGCTTCTCTATAAAATTCGCGTTCTCACCTTCCGATCGCTGTATGAACAAGAACTCGACTGGCATCAGGCAGAAGGTCGTTCGCCATCCTCGTTACTCTCCATCATCACAGCAGATGCTGCTGCTGTTGGTGGCTTCAGCGGATCTATCATGGGAACAATGTTCTCTATTGTCGTCAACTTCTTGGTTGCCATCATTCTGTCGCACATTATTGCGTGGAAGATTGCCATTGTGTGCTTGGTCACAGTCCCTATACTCCTAGGTTCGGGAATCATGCAAGTCCGGTCCCTTTCGCGCTTTGAGCGCAAGCACGCTGGAGCATTCTCGAATGCGCTTGGCATTACTGTCGAAGCCGTCACTTCCTACAAAACCGTATCCTCGCTTTCAATCGAAGATGAAATTCTCAACACTTATCGTCGAGCACTCAAGGCTCCGCAAAGGGAGATGGCTTTAGCCAGTGCTTATACCAACTTCTGGCTGGCCATCGCCAACAGTATCGGCAACCTCATCTATGCTTTTGCCTACTGGTGGGGTTCGACCAGAATCACAAAGGGAGAGTACAGCCAGGCTCAATTCTTCATCATTCTCATGGCCATGCTCGTGAGTGCCCAGTTGTGGGGCCAGATGTTTACATTGGCCCCCGAGGTCTCGCGGTCCAGAGCAGCAGCATCCAGAATCCTGAGTCTCATCAATCTTGGGTCTTCCAAACGCCTTGATGCCAAGGATACTGAGCCTGACACTTCATCACGCGGAGAGAAGGATGTTGAAGCCATTCCAGATGCAGTCTCAAGTCGCGTGCTCAATTCAAGTCGTGGTGGCGCCACAATCACTTTCCGTGATGTCTCATTTTCATACCCTGCTCGTCCGCACATCCAGATTCTCAAAGGCATGTCATTTACGATACCGGCCGGCCAGTTTTGTGGTCTCGTGGGGCCATCGGGAGCTGGCAAGTCCACCATCATGTCACTTGTTCAGAGAATGTATCGCCCTACTGGTGGAGCCGTCGAAATCGACGGGGTCGACATCTGTGCTCGTGAGGGGGTGGATTTCCGTCATGATATCGCCGTAGTGCCACAGGACTGTGCCCTGTTCGATGGAACCATCAAGTTCAACGTGGGACTCGGTGCCGTGCCAGGTCACGAGGCGTCCGACTCGGAGATTGAAGAAGCCTGCAAGCTAGCCAACATCCACAACACCATCATGTCACTGCCCGAGGGCTATGAGACAGAAAGTGGCCCCAACGGATCTCGATTATCTGGGGGCCAGCGCCAAAGATTGGCCATTGCGAGAGCACTAGTGCGAAAGCCGCGCCTGCTGCTGCTCGACGAAAGCACCAGTGCCCTTGACGCAGAGAGCGAAAGGGCGCTGCAAGAAGGCCTAGAGCAGGCAGCCAGAGGCATCACCGTGATTGCCATCACTCACAGGCTACACACAGTCCGCAAGGCTGACGTGATCTTCGTGGTCGAGGGCGGCCAAGTGGTCGATAGAGGACGTCACGAGGAGCTTGTGGAGAGGAGCGAATCGTATAGGATCAACGCCCTGCAGCAGATGTTAGGATAGATTGGTATGTATGTACATAAGGTAGCAATGTGAAGCTGCCATCTCAGCTTAGGTAGTATCAAGTAATAGAGGGAGAGGTAGACAGTTTGGACGTTTTGGGCATAAGAACATATAGATACCAGCCAATAGCCAGAGTCAATTCCAACACGTGGGGGATCGAGACGATGTGAGCGGCTATCCAGGGGAAATATAAGTAGTTGAGGCACCAGCATCTGAGAATCGGAAATCGTTGATATGACTCGATCAAAGAGGTCTCGCGAGCAAGTCATCTGCCATCCACCTGCCCGCCCCGCCCATCCATCATGGATTCTTCAGAAGATGGGATGGAGGGATAGCTCCCACCGTTGCAGTGTGGCTTATAGCGTGCATGGGCCACTAACACACGCTGTGGCTAGGCCGCCATGTACCTGTAGCCCGGTGCGTTCCGCCGCGGCCGCCTCCCTGCAGGCCCCCAACGCCCCCTGTCTTTAGCGAGCAGTGACCTCTTTAGCGCAGGGCTGTCAGCTACAGGTCACATGTCTCGTCCTCCCGGCCTCGCAAACGGTGCTCCCGCCCCTGAGCCAGTCACAGCTCGTGGATTTCTTCGTCGATAAGGTAATGGCCGCACTTTTTTCTGGAGACCGGTAGCGCCGCCCATCGCGCGTTGGGATTTGGGATTAGGTCCAGGATTGACTCGAACGGAGACCAGGGCGGACTAAGGCGTCGCAAAGGTGTTCGATTGGCATACGAGTACCTGTAGACCTGTAGTCTACGGCGTGGACAAACTTTGAGCAGTGCTTCCGGGCCACCGCAACGACAGCCACGAGACCCTCAAACGCAACCCTCGGCTTCGGCAGCCACACGACCATCATAACATACCAGACCATCAATTACCACCATTCAGCCCCCAGAGCGGCCGGGCAATCCCTCCTCCTCTGTTCCTGTTACAGACCTGACCGCATCCTCTGTCAACGACAATCCACGCTCGACCGGCGCTTTTGAGCGAGGAGGGAGTGTACAATTGGCCGCGTCGCCCGACACGTACGAGCTCTCCGACTACAAAGAGATTGCGGAGCGCAACATCATCGAGGACCGTCAACGCCAACGAGAAGAGAAAAGGGCACTGAAACGTCAGTGGCTGGAGACACAGGACGAGATGAAGTTCTCCCACAGCATCCAGTTCAATGCTGTTCCGGACTGGAGCAGCCATTACATTGCCTATAGCAATTTAAAGAAGCTGTAAGACTCGCCCCTCTGAGCTTGGGACGTCAGCCTGTCCATTAGCTAACTCTACGGCTCCTAAGGATATA
Source organism: Trichoderma guizhouense (assembly GCA_002022785.1). NCBI lineage: Eukaryota > Fungi > Ascomycota > Sordariomycetes > Hypocreales > Hypocreaceae > Trichoderma > Trichoderma guizhouense. The sequence continues at coordinate 95,665 of LVVK01000010.1, forward strand.
CCAACTCGAGAAAAATGCGCACCAAGCGAGAGCCGGCGACGCTGAGTCGCGACCCCTTATATCGAATGAGGAGCCGGAAGACGTCTTCAGCAAATCACTCGGCATAGAGTTGGAGAAAATATGCTCCTTTTATTCTCTCAAGGAGGGAGAGCTGCTCGAGGAAGTCAGCCAGCTTCTACATGATGTAGGAGAGGGCCCATCCATGGAAACGTCCACCACACTGCGTCCGACGCAATCCGAAACCCACAGCACTCATGCTCGGCCTTCCAGCCTGCGCAGCCATGGCTCAGACGACGATGACAGCGCAACCGATGATGACGAAACCACCGGCCTCACCAGACACAAGGGCAAGTATGGTAGGAGACGGACCGCGGGAAGCATCCCGGACATGACTGCATCTTCAGAGTTTGGTCGATCTAGAAGATATAGCACAACCATTGATGACTATGGCGACCAGTCCTTCATCTTCGGCTCGACATTGTATTCGTCCGGTATCATGTTGAAGAAGCGCATCATATCTCTTTATGTGCAGCTTTGCGAACTCAAGTCCTACGTACAGCTTAACAAGACGGGCTTCAGCAAGGTCCTCAAGAAGTTTGACAAGATTCTTGATAAAGAGCTGCGGTCATCCTACATCAGCACCTATGTCGATACCGCATATCCCTTCAAGCCAGACACCAAGAAGCTGCTCGACGAAAACATTGCCAAGATGGAGGTTGCCTACGCCGATGTGGTCCTAGGAGGTGACGAGGAGCTTGCCAAGAAGGACTTGCGTTCCCATCTCCGTGAGCACGTTGTCTGGGAACGCAACACTGTTTGGAGAGACCTCATCGGTATCGAGCGAAGAGCAGAGGCAGCCCGGTTTGGACAAACATTGCTAGGACAGGAATCTGGTATCGCGCCGAAGAGACTACAGGGCGACGACGAGGCCGGGCCTGCAGAAACGCAAATCAAAACACCCATTGGCAGAATCATTCTACCATCATGGCTATCCAACAGCTCTGTGCTCACCCTATTCATCTCCGTGGCGGCTTTCCTTCTGCTCTTGTTTATTCCCATTTTGGAAAACGCTGAGCAGCAGAACTGCCTGGCCCTTCTCGTTTTTGTCAGTCTGATGTGGGCTACTGAGGTATGTTAAACTGTCGTTTCAATTTTCGATTTCATATATCCTTACTAATTACGTACAAAGACTATTCCTCTCTTTGTTACGTCTCTTTTCATCCCTTTCTTAGCTGTGGTCCTCAGGGTGGTTCGTGAAGAGGATCCGAGCAAGCCTCCGAAGCGCCTGACTGCCAAGGAAGCCACCGCGGCAATCTTCTCTTCCATGTGGTCGCCCGTTATTATGCTCTTGATTGGCGGCTTCACTCTCGCCGCCGCTCTATCCAAGTGCAAAATCGACAAGCGTCTTGCAACGCTCATCTTGAGCAAGGCTGGCACTCAGCCCAGAACTGTACTGCTTGCAAACATGTTTGTTGCTGCCTTTGCGTCCATGCTCATCAGCAACGTTGCTGCCCCCGTACTATGTTTCTCTATCATTGAGGTATGTAATTGGTCTTCTAAGTAGCAATTCCCGGAGTTCATATGTCTGACTTGCTATCATAGCCCATGCTACGGACTCTGCCATCGGACTCAAACATGTCCAAGGCCGTCATAATTGGCATTGCCCTGGCTTCAAACATTGGCGGTATGCTGTCGCCAATTGCGTCACCCCAAAACGTTGTGGCCATGGGAATCATGTCTCCAGAACCGACTTGGCTTCAGTGGTTCTTCATTGTCATCCCCGTTGGCGTGGTCTCAATCGTCTTGATTTGGCTACTTCTCCTGATTACGTTTCAACCCGGCAAAGGGACATCCATTGCGCCTATCCGTCCTCTCAAAGAGAAATTTACCGCTGGGCAGTGGTTTGTCACCATTGTCACTATCATCACCATCGTTCTGTGGTGCACAAGCCATACCCTCGAGTCTGTATTTGGAGACATGGGTGTTGTGGCCATTATTCCCATTGTACTCTTCTTTGGCATCGGCATCTTGACCAAGGAAGATTTCAACAACTTTCCCTGGACCATCATCATCTTGGCCGCTGGTGGATTGTCACTCGGCAAAGCTGTTCGATCTTCGGGTCTGCTCCACACCCTTGCTGAGCTCGTTTCGCACAGGGTCGAGGGCATGAGTTTGTACGGTGTTCTCGTCGTCTTTTCTTCCCTGATTCTTGTCATTGCCACCTTCATCAGCCACACAGTAGCTGCCCTCATCTTCCTTCCTCTGGTGTACGACGTCGGCGTGGCTATGGACCAGCCGCACCCTAACCTCCTTGTTATGGGTGGCGTTCTAATGTGCAGTGCTGCGATGGGTCTGCCTACCAGTGGCTTCCCCAATATGAGTAAGTTTATGCAACCATCCCCCCTCCGATTGTGCGACTACTAACGTGGCATAGCCGCAATTATGAAGGAAGACGCTACCGGCCAGCGCTACCTGAGCGTGAAGCACTTCATCAGCAGAGGTGTACCAAGCAGTTTGATTACCTTGGTGGTTGTCGTGACGCTCGGATACGGCATTATGGAAGTTGCTGGCTTGGACTAGATGGCGAGACGGCTGCGTGAGGGTGTGAATTGGCGAACGGAGCATATAGAATTGGATTACGCGTAGGGTTGGGTGTATGGCATATGATTTACATGGATCTCGCGGATTATATGTGGTAAGAAATTGTGTTGAGCATCGCAAAGATATAACTTATAACTTTTAACTCATCTGCAATTGTTTATTAAAGCTGGAATTGAATACTTGTATTTTTGGCATCCAACAATTATCTTGGACAGTATATTTATGGCAGTTAAGTGCACTGTGTCGCGACCTGCTCCGTGCTAGCTTAGGCCAAACGCATGTGCATTGACGTCGTTGGGATAATAGCGGCGGCACCTGACGTGGGATAGCTCTGGCACCTCCTTCAGGCAAAAATGGCACCGTAAGGCACCTCGGCTTCTTTCACGACATTCTGCAGTTTTTGGAACTTTTGATAAAGAAAGACGATAAAGAGAAAAGCCAAGATTCGAATTACATCGATAGTCATCTGATGCACGTCCTGACAAGATAACATTCCTTCCCTGGAGCTGGTTGGCGCCATGCTCTCCGCCTTTACAGCCCGTCCTATCATAGAGCTGCGGCAGCGGGACAAGTCAAAGATCGAGACGATCCTTGCGTATGGTATGGACGACATTCTGCTCATTGATGCGCTCTTCCGCTGTCCGTGTCTTTTTTAACCGCGTCTCCAGGCGACCGCATCCTCGTCGGGCTCAACAACGGCGCCCTTCGCATCTACCGCCTCAACGAACTTCCCGCTAATGGCGATTCGACGCCTCCACACACCGCAAATGCGACTCCTCCCCAGAATGGCGACCACGCCGCCGCGGATTCGGTAGCCAAGCCGACAGATTTACTGCGCGAGGTGGAACGATTCTCGACGCGGGCGGTAGAGCAGCTGGCCATTATCAAGGAGGCAAACACAATCGTCTCCCTGTCCAACTACCACGTTTCGCTCCACGACCTGCAGTCCTACGACCTCATTGAGACCCTTACACGAACCAAGAATGCGTCATGCTTTGCCATCACGTCCAATATTGTCAGGGACCCCGACACGGGTGTCCCTGAAATCATCAGTCGGCTAGCTGTTGCTGTCAAGCGGCGGCTCCTGCTATGGAGCTGGCATGAGAGCGAGCTCAGTGACGAGGTCTCGGAAGTCGTCCTCTCCGAATCGATCCGATCAATTACATGGGCGAGCGCGACTAAAATCGTTTGCGGCATGAATGCAGGCTATGTCATTGTCGATGCCATGACACAGCAGGTCGAGGATATTGTGAGCCCAGGTACGGTGGGAGTGTCTGGTCAAGGCAGCCGATTCGGAGCTGTAAGCAGCGCAGGAATGGGATACATGGGTCTAGGGAGCTACATACCCAAGCCACTGGCTACCAAGTTGGCTGACGGGGAGATGCTTCTTGCCAAAGATATCAATACACTGTTCGTCAATGATGAGGGTAAGGCCCTGGAAAAGAGGCAGATACCGTGGCAATCTGCCCCTGAATCCATCGGGTATTCGTACCCGTATATTGTTGCGCTGCAGCCTCCATCCAAGGGCTCTCTTGAGGTCCGGAACCCCGATACTTTGTCTCTCCTGCAGACGATTACGCTACCTGGAGCTGCCCAGCTACATTTTCCTCCGCCTACTGTAAGCCTAGCTCATGCCGGCAAAGGATTCCACATCTCGAGTGACCGCTGCGTGTGGAAAATGGGAGCTACAGATTATGACTCTCAAATTGGAGAGCTCATTGAGAGTGGCAAGTTTGATGAAGCGATTAGCATACTGCAAATGCTTGAGGATGCTCTCTTGAAGAACAAGGCAGAGACTCTACGAGAGGTCAAGATGTTAAAGGCAGAGAGTCTGTTCAAGCAGAAGAAGTATCGACAGTCGATGGATCTGATGAATGAAGACGATGTCCATGCACCACCAGAACGAGTCCTGAGGATGTATCCTGTTCTCATTGCAGGAGAATTATCTAGGTGGGCGAACTATGAGGAACCTCCAGAGAATACCGAAGCAAGTCCAAAAAAGATCAATGGGACGAGATCAAATAGTCCAGAAATGACCAGCGAGACTATCGGGTCGCCCACTTCTGTGGGAGGATTTGCCAAATACTTCAAGGGGTCGCAGCGGAAGCCAGCTGAGGTCGCTTCCATCATCTCGAAAAAGGATGGGGAAACCGAGGACTCAGACAACGCCAAAGAGACACCAGTGCCAGAAGACAAGCCGCTTTCAGGTAAAGAGCTCACAAAGGCCGTCTTGGAGCTGAATAGCTACCTTGCTGGGACTCGCGCTCGCCTCCAGCGTGTCATTGATCCTGTGACTGGCAAATTGAAGCCACGAACAGACCAACCTAGCTCGGCAGAAGAGGCTGAAGACCGACTCCTGAAGCTGACCATGGATGAATCGGACAAGGAACGCGAGCAAAAGCTACGCGAAACTTTCCGCCTGGTCGACACCACTCTGTTTCGTGCTTACATGTTCTCGCAGCCCTCGCTTGCGGGCTCCCTTTTTCGTATTCCCAACTTTTGCGACCCAGACGTTGTCAATGAGAAGCTGCTAGAACACAATCGCTATACGGAGCTAATTGACTTCTTCCACGGCAAGAAATTGCACAAGTCGGCACTGGACTTATTACACAAGTTCGGCGCTGCACCAAAGCCGAACGAAGCAGCACCGGCTTTGCACGGCCCAGATCGGACGATACAATACCTGCAAAGCCTTCCGCCCTCCGAAATCGATCTTATCCTTGAGCATGCTAAATGGACCTTGAAGGCGAATCCAGAATATGCTATGGAGATATTTATAGGCGACACGGAGAATGCGGAGACTCTACCGCGCGAGAAAGTCTTGCCTTATTTACAAGAAATAGATATGAAGCTCGAGAGGCAATACTTGGAACACATCATCATGGAACTCGATGATAGCACGGCAGATTTCCATAATCGCCTTGTCGAGCTCTACGTTTCAAGTCTGAGTAATAGTGAGAGGGGCCATGATTGGGATGATCTTGAAGACAGATTTGTCAAGTTCCTGCGAGAATCTCGACAAGTCTACAGTCTCACCAAGGCATTTGCTTTGATCCCCAAAGATGGTAAGAAATTCTTTGATGTCTTCTGTTCAACCTTTGAAGCTTGATGAGAGAAGTACTAATGAGGCATAGAACCCGCATTTTATGAAGCGCAAGCAGTCGTCCTAAGCAACATGGGACAGCACAGACAGTCACTCGAGATTTATGTCTTCAAAATGAAGGATTATGTCAAGGCAGAAGAGTACGTGGCCGGAGCATCCTAATGAGAAATAGCAGTGACAGCTAACATCCATCCAGCTATTGTAATCGTGCACACAGATTGCAAGCTCCATCCACAACTCCTTCGGATGATTCAGACGAGTCCGTGTCATCTGTATACCATACATTACTTTCTCTATACCTGCAGCCACCTCCACCCCACAAGCCAAATTTCGAACCAGCACTGGATCTGCTTTCCAAGCACGGCTCTCGCCTCCCCGCCACATCAACGCTTGGGCTAATTCCGAATGATCTTCCCGTCAGTTCTCTCGAAGCATATTTCCGCGGGAGAATACGGGCTGCGAATAGCCTTGTCAACGAGTCCCGGATCGTGGCTGGCTTGCGCAAAGCAGAGGGCATAGCCGTGGCCGCTGAATTACAGCTGGGAGACGGCAAGCCTGGAGGTCAGGGCGGTAGGAACCGCCATGTCATCATCACAGATGAGAGGCATTGCGTCGTCTGCCACAAGAAGTTGGCTGGTGGGATGCGAATGGGTGGGAGCGTGGTAGCCGTCTTGACAGACAATACGGTGGTCCATTACGGCTGTTTGAGCAGAGCAACGGGCTCCAAAGCGGATGGTTTGAGGAAGCCCAGCTGGGGTAGAGGCTATTAGAGGCTCACGTTGTCGGATTTTTTTTTTCTTCTCGTTTCTCTCAGCTAGGTTGCTCTTCATCATCTTCGTTGGAGTCGCTGAAACGGGTTGGCTGTTATCTGTTTGTATGATGTGGCTATACCCTTCTGTACACACATTCTAAGGCGTGCTGTTTTTAAATAAATCGTATGTTGCTTGTCTTTTGCAAAAACGTTTCAAATGACTGTGGCGGGGCGATTTAATCTTCCTCCTCTTGGACTTCCTCGCCGTAGTTTTCCTCCTCTTTTTCGTCGTCTACAGTGTGTACGGCGCCGGCGGCTTCTTCGCAAGCTTTATCCTCTTCCATGCGCGTCGTGAGCTCTTTGTTGATTTGGTCTTGGGCTGTACCGATAGAGGCGCGTAGAGATTCGAGGTACTTGGACTTGCCGGCCGTATCGAGGGCAGGTGGCGCGGAGATGGACTCGGTGATGCTGAATGGAGCGTTGGTGGGAGAAGAGTAGGATGCCGTGAGGGCGGTGTCTGAAGGTGCTGATTGGGCCATTGCGAGGAGGTTCGGCGAGAAGAAGATGGGATGAAACTGGCGTTTTACTTGGTAGATGCAAGTTGTTGAAGGGGAGATGAAGATGGATAGTGGGGTTGCTGAGAGAGCTTTGGTGCTTCAGGGGCAGGGATCACGTGGCGGTGGAAGGTACATGTATCAGTCCTGAGCTCTATTTTGGATGGCCGCAGAGAGGTATCTGTTTAAGAAGCTTGCAGTAGAGCTTCATGTATGATAAGAATCATTTGTCTTTAATAGTGTAGTTTGCAAATACGATTTATGCCAGATGAATGCATCAGCATAGGCTACATGCCTCGAGCGGCGATCTTCGACGATGGCCAAGTGATGAAAATCGTAGATCTTGACGGAATAACAGGCGTGTAGCTACTGGGCGAGCGTTTAAGCTACTATATTACGGCTTCAGCCAATTATGGAAAGTCCCGGGGCAGGGGAGAGGCTGTACATGGATGGGATGAATCAATCAGTGTGAGTCATTCATCCGATCTCTACAGCAGCCCTCGGAGGACCATGAATACGTATACAGAGCTGATGTCCAGGTCGATGGATTGATCAACAGCCAGTTAGGTGAATGAAATTGGGCAACATCACCGTCATCATCACATCGTTAACAAAGACTTACAACGGCCGTATAAGGGAGGGCCGTGAAGAGGGAGCACAGGACCTCGATATGGGATCGCGGTGTGCGTATCAAGGAAACTCGACAGGAGATGCGAACCGTTAGCAGTATTCTTGAACATACGAGAGCTGTGAGATTTTTGTATATATAATCATACCTGAGGAGAAAAAAAGGTGAAGCATCGCCCTCAACAGAATGATCGGAATTGTGTGATTCATCTTGCCAGAAGCAAAACAAACGCTGCATATCGCACTCAAGTTTGCGCAACAAGCTTCGCAACGACTTCCCATAGGCACCGGGAAAACCCACGCATCTTCCCCCCGAGAGGGTATACACACGAGGCCTCCCGGGCCTGAGATTTCTGATGTCTGTTGCAGACGTCGGGGTGACGCCAGGCCATCACAGGCGGACTCGAGAACACACGGTCAACGTGGAACCGAGCACAAGAGGCAGCCCCCGAAGGAGCTCCTCCTGCTTTGAAGCTTTCTCCGAATTTCCCACATGCGAGGAGCAGAAGATGCGAGAGGCTGCTTGCGCAGGCTCTCCGTTTGTAGCATGGAAACGCAGCGTTGATGAGGGCGATGCTTGGGGAGAAGCAAAAGCCGGAATTGGACACGAGGATTTTTTATTTTATACTGGGCTGAAGCTAGTTTGTGAGCCCCACAATGCAGCAGCCGCGCCTTAGCCTGAGTGCGGAGCTGGGGGCCCAGGCCGAGCCTCACGCATCGGTACTTGCGGGTGCAGGCGTTGTTGGAGGGGAAATGAGGTACCTGCTGGTAACTGCTGAAGCTGCTTGTGTGTTTCATGGAGATTAATCTTGGTAGCAAGCTGGGGTAAGATACTGCAGTCTATTTGCACCTCGTGATGCGTAGAGTTCTTGTTATTGCTCGGCAAGACGCTTCTCCATCTCTCTCTTTGCACCACTTATACATGATTTACAGCATGTACAGCACTGAAAACCCTTGATGAGGGCGATGCGACAGCGCTTCATGCATGTGTGTCGATCGGCTCCTCTGCGACACTAGCACCGGCCGCAACGCCACGAGACCTTGCCGCCCCAACCACCAAATCATCTATTAGCAGCGAAGCTTAGCCTCTCACTGCTTGCTTCTACCTCTTCTTCATCTTTGCTTCTTGCTTCATCTTCCTTGCTTCTCCTTGTCTCCCAAACCCTCGCATTGTCTCGCCGACAGGCCTGCAAGCAATTCTGCCCGCGGGGCCCAACGGCCATCTCGAGCCTGACACAACGCCAAAATCGCTGCGGCACAGTCAAGATGTAACGAGCCCCTCGCCATTCCAACGAGATGCAACCCTCAACTTCAGCCTCGGGACGGGCCCATGGCCGCGCTCCCGGCAGCTTCTCTCCCTTGCCCAGCATGCCTCGCTCGTCCAGCGACATCCAGACGCCGGTGTCGTCACGACCACCTCCCCTGCGCATTGACTCTCCCAGCAGTAGCGAGGAGAGCTCGCCTGTCATTACCGTCCCCAAGGCGCGGCAGCAGAGCGCCGGCACCCCTTCCACGCCCATCTATCAGCAGTTTTCTACACAGCAGTTTCCCACCAGCCATGCCAACTCGAGCAGCGCCAGCGTCCAGCAGACTTATCCTCGCCCCGCCGCACCCGCAGCCCGAACCGCAGCTCAGGGAGCTTCATCGCCCGTCCTCAAAACGCATTCGAGGAAACACGCTGCCACACAGGGCATGTTTGAGCCATCCCTGCCATCAACAAGCACCTCCAACCTCTCCCAAGTCGCCATGAACCACAACGGCCAGGCCGCGGCCTCTGCACTGTCGGCCAGTCAGATCGCTGCGCAAGCGGCTGTCATGTCTCATCAAAATATCCTCCAGTCGCGACAGCGCTCCCAGACAGCCCCAGAGACTGAAGGCGCGAGGAGAGGGAGCGGCAGCAAAGGCCCTATAAGCCCACCCACCTTGAGCTTGACGGAGGCGAGTGCGCCGCGAGAATCTGCCTTCAACGCCCAAGGAGGAGCACACCAAGACAGGCTGGGGGCTGCATCGCAATCTTCAGCTGCTGCTACAGCCGCGGCCAATGTTGTATTCCCCCGGTCTCCTAGCAATTCTCCCAGGGACCCGTCTGCATCACCGCAACCGCAGCCATTCCCGTCTCTACCCACCGCGGCCTCCACCTCCACTATTTCAGAGAAGCCTCTCTCGAAATCGGAAAAGGCAAAGGCAAAGCTATTCTCCCGGCCTTCGAAGATTAGTGCCAAGGACACTAAGGAAAAGGCATTGCCAAGCCCAGGCAAGATTGGTTCAGCTCTATCAGCTCTTCAGCGAAGCAACTTTAGCTCGACCAGCCTCGCGAATCCCAGTGACCAGTCATTTTATGCTCTCAACAACTCGTCATCAGCGACCATTCGGCCAAGCGAGGTGACTGGAGAGGAGAAAACCAAAGAGAAGGAGAAGAAACATCACTTTCTGTCAAGACAGAAACAGAAGCTCAAAGACGAATATCACTTGCCTCTCTCATCGGCTGCTAGTAACTCGAGGCCTACCGATCCAAATGCACCAAACAGTCTTTACAACTTCAGCGTCCCCGCCAGTCCGGGCCCTACCACTTCTACTTTTGCAAAGGCCAAGAAGGACAAGAAAAATGCGGAGAGATCTGACAGTCGCATGGACAGCGAATCAGTGCCTGGGGATTGGCCGGGAAGCAGCAGCCTGCCATCCATGTCACAACAGTCTAGCAGCTTGTTCGAGCCGATTGATTTTGGGAAATCGGTGCTGACCAACTTATCCATGGACGATGCCTGGCATTACCTGAAGCCAAAGCTTCTGGTCATTTTCCAAGGCGAGGATCTTCGTGTCCCAGTTGAGGACATTAACCGCATTGTCAACCTACATATTCAATGGTGTGTTCATAAGAGGTCACCGAATAAAATGCTAGAGGACCTGAGGGAGCTTTTATCCTCAGGCTTCGCTACGATGGACAAAACCCTACGAAGAACGCCAGACGATCGCTTCATGCCGACTCTGGTGGAGCTGTGGCTCTTTACCTTTACTTCAGTCCTACCGTATATGCAGGCGGCCTTGCTGCCCCTTGATTTGGAGGTATCAGGTTGTGGAACTATCATGACAGCTGAGCAATCTCGCGACTTTTGGGGTGGCGTCGTCACTGCTCCCTCTCCCTCGCCTGGACAGGAAGCACGAGTGTTGCCTGCAGCTGCCGCTCTCGATGTGAGAAGGCTTGTCTTGACGGCCTACCGAGACGCCGTCATCTTACCGCGGTACGATACTCTTAAAACGATTTTCTCCCGCCTGTCTCTCGAGTTTCTGCCCTCGGCGTTTGCAAACATGGCACTTGCCTCCCCTCCTCTAGAACCCAGCCTCTCTGCGTCGCCCCCCGAATCCTTCTTTTCAATGGCCCGTCCAGGCACGGCCATGTCTCTCGACCCTTCAGTGGGTTCCTACAACTCTACGAGCACCACCCTACTTGGAGATGGCTCTGCTGGCAGTCGCAGTCGAGCTGTGAGCAATGTTAGTCTTGGCAGCCGGGGCAGCGATGGAGTGATTCGTCCCTTCACCCCGTCAGGCGCCCTTAGTAGTGTCCGTGAGCAGAATGTCGAGGATTCGAAGCAGGTAGCTGATATGGTGGGCCGGATGCTGCAGTGCATGAGCGTGCTCTCGAGCATTGGAGGTGTGGGCGGGGATGTCGACGACGAGGGCAACAGGAAGATGGTTGAGCTATGCAAGATGCTCAAGCTCAACTGGTTGGGTAGAGGGCGGACGGGGCGCAACAGGATGGGTATTGTCGGGGGCAGAGTTCGGAGAGATGAAATTCGTGAAGAGGTGCGAGTTGCATAAGCTTTTTGGTTTTTGTTTTTGTTTTTGTTTTCCCGGCTGTGATATGGCTTTCATTTACATAGTAGGGTGTCAGGGGCGTTTGCTTGTTGGGAGAGTATACGACTACAACAGTACGATATCAACTGTATTCTCAAATTCCAGATGATTTAAAGAGAGAAATATGCAATTTACTTGGAGTTTTGTAACGATTAATCCGTGAGGTGTCTTGGTTGAACTTGGTTACTGATATCTCAGTTTATACGATGTATTCTTTGGGCTTATTTCTCCCAGTGAATCCTCACAAACGCGTAGAATGCTTAGTTGCAAATACAAAGCCACCAAACAACTACCAATCATATCCAACCAATAACTACTCATTGATACTTAGTCTAGGAATTTTCTCTCCAGATAATTATCTCACGACGACGTAATGAACATGCCATTTGCAAACATCCAAACATTCTAGGGTAGCGCCTCCGAGATGTAGTACCGATTACATAATGCCGCCCACGCTAGCCACAAAGGGCCTAATCTCATCTTGGACCGGCATTCAAGGGTCCTTGGAAAAATTCAGGCACAAATCGGCTCCACTAAAAAGTCGAACTGCAATGTCATGTAGCATCACGAAACTACCAAAGCAACACAATTGAGACGAAAAAAGAAAAGAATGGAAACATTATAGATGGAAGAATATGATGTATTTTCATTTGTGAAAGTTCTATAGAATGTCTACGATGAGCGGATAAGCTCTGGAATCCCTGTTCAACTTTGCAAATGTTAGCTTGAGGCTCAGCTAGTCCATGATAAACCAACATTGCGATAAGGAAAAAAAGAAAAAAAGGTAGGTGTTTAATCAGACATCCAAGGAAGTAATAACCCTCATCTGTTCCAGAAAAAGGCTCATCGGAACTCGAGTGGAAACTGCGAATAGTGATGGAAATTTCATCATGAAAACACATGTTGAAGCGCTGTGATATGTATATTGAAAAGAGACTTACTATGTGATGCTTAGGAATAAATGTCGTGGCTGCAGGGTTAATCGCGAATCAAAATGGGATAGCAAGATGTCGAGGTATCTGGAAATCTGTTGCCATGGAGTTAGCATAGCTGGCCAAGCAGGAAACAAGTTCTGCAGTGAGCAAATGAGTGTAAAGGTCAGACAAAGTATACTGGCAAGTAACAGACCCTGAGGATCCGAGCAGTCAAATTTTCTTCATGGTCGATTCGGTTGGGAAAAGAAGACGATTTATAAGTGTCATCATGAAAAGGGGACAAGGGGAAATATGAAAATTTCCTGTGTGAGGGCAAAAAAGCAGATATCGCGACGAAAAAAACTTACCATAAAACCAGGACCGCGTTTGCAAAGCAAATCCTCAAGCAGATCCCAGCAACCACGCAGCCTTTCCAAATGAACCAGAAATCATCGGGAGCCAAAAATCACACTCTTCGAATCATTTGCTGGCATTGGGACAAGACAGTCGAGATGCAAGGGTGTAGAGTTTGCAGGCGGAAGAAGATAGGTTAGGAAGGAAAAAACTTCCGTCGGAAGCCCGCAGGCGGAAGTAGATATTCACAAACAGTGCTAGCAAAATTTTCTTACCGTTTGCACTGTATAATTTCACGTGACTCCGCCGCCCGCTTAAGGCATTAGCGGCGGCAGCGGAAAATGGCGCCTCGGGGTTGTGTATCCAGTGACCGGAAAAACTGACCTGCTAAGGCTGAATGCAGCGGTAGGTGACGCGGGAGCTGTTGCGAGATGGTACATGTACATGTAGGTGTAGGTGCATCTCTGCGGATAATTGTCGAAATGCAGTGCAGCAGGCTGTATTCAGGCGGTAGTATGTTGGCTCCAGAGTCTTACAAGCCCTACCGATATCCCTCGGTTGTCTTTACCCAAGGATATCTTGTCAGAAAAAGAGCGAGGTGTCAGATTTGGGGGACAGGCTCGATTTCGGGTGATGGCGCGGGCGATGCTGCCAGGTACCAGGTATTCCGTATCGCAGGGCATGCAGAAAAAGAGATGCAAGATCCCCGCTTATAGGCATACAGCGATACTAGCGGCTTGTTAGCGCGTGCCTCCGCCCCGTTACAGAGGTAGAAATGCTAAAATGAGAATTGGCAAACGGGCCCAGCCACCCATTTTGGGGTTGGGCAGATACTGGCGTGGAGCATTTGCTTGAAGAGATGGAAAGGCTGAGGCGCGTGTCTTTTTGGATAATGAAGAAAAGAAAGAGTGGTCATAAGTATGCCTATTTGATACCGGTAAATTTTCTCCTGGTTTTGCGCAGTCATATGAACTTCATTGAAGCCTTTTGCGTCAAAGCGAGGCTTATCGTGTGCCCGGCTTGTCGAACAGAGCATATGTAGGTACATGTAAGAAGACACAGTCGAG
>LVVK01000010.1:109587-251755 GCA_002022785.1 Trichoderma guizhouense
CAAAAAGAAAAGAAAGGAAAAGGGAGAGGAAAAGAAAGAAAGTATAAATTTTTGAGTTGATATCTTTCCGTCTCATCTCTCGTCTAACTCTCCTCTTTTCTTCTTTTTCTTCTCCCCCGTCTCTGCATGAGAGTAGGTACATGTGCTTGTATCTTGCCCATCTCACCGCGCTACTTGCAAAACCTCTCGCTATACCAGCTCAGCACCCCCAAAACACGCCTCTCGCTGCCTTTTGATTGCCATCGTCAGAAGCGGGGCTCCGTTACGGGATAACTGCATAATCCCCACTGCTATCCCCTGGACCTTTCTCTCCCCTGGTCACTCGCGGCCACGGCCACCCACTCATACCCACGCAGCAAAGAAGATCCAACGCCGTCTCGCTCCCGCAGGCATTATCGACGCCTTGCCTGCACTGCGACGTCTTTCGTCTCGCCAGAAGGCCTGGGACCTAACACAACCTTTTGGTTCTGAATCCGATTCTGATTCTACCTTTTATCTGTCTCTGTCTCTGTCTCTGTCCACCTTTACTGCCCTCTGATCCTCGTCTCGTTCCCTTTGCCTCATCCCCCGTTCCTGTGGGGGACAGTGCTGGGAGTTGCGCTGGGCAATTTTCCACGCCTTTTTGCCAAACAGTCCGGTTGGGTCGGTTGCCTTGGACTAGGCTGGAAGCTGGCTCTGCAGAATCCCGTTGATTCTCGGTCGGGGAGATATTTTCTTGTCTTCGCGCCCTGCATCGCGTCCCATCTGCCAGCCTCTTCTCTCTCTCGTTTCCTTTTGCTTACAGCGCCCCGATCTACTATCCCCGAAAACCAAGTCACTTCTCCTTTGGGCTTATTCCCCTGCCTGCTGCCCACCCAGCCGCTAGAGCTGTTATTTGTCACCCCGTCGCAGACGTCTTGAGTCGGGCTGGTGTGGTATCACGCATCGCACCACCAACTACCCATCGGACCGCATTAACTGCTGCCGATGCATCGTCGCCACTGCACGCCTCGTCGCTTCTTCTCGCCATAGATTCGGTTTTTATTCCCGACACGGATCTGCGCCCTCGATCGATATTCCTTCCCTCCCAATTTTTCCTGGACGTTCTGGGTACGGTGCAACCGTCTCCACCGCCTACTACCCCGTAATCCACGCTTTCTCGTTGCCGCGACGCGAACTTCGAAAGAAGAACCGAAGGAGACGACAACAAAGCGATCTCAAATCGACAGCAATCGTCAGGCGGGCTCTCTCTCTCTCGACGGCGCGCGCATCCTCTCGCAACCTCCATCGTATGCTCCCGCGATAGTGTCTACGGGCGCTTGTCGATATCCACGCTGTGGATAGCCGATCTCAACTAGAGATGATGGCTACAAGTATGGGCCCCAACTTCGCGGGGCACCCTGCCATGGGGCATCCGGGAGTCGCAGGGCATCCCATGGGCGGTCCTGGCATGCCTCCCAACGCGGGCCAGCAAGGCGCGCCTGCCGGAATGCCTCACCAGTTCGCTGGCGGTCACATTGCCGTCTCCGGCCCAGGAGGCCCGGTCAATCCTGCTTTGATGGGTGCCATACCGCCCGGCGCCAGTCCTGGCCCGCACGCGGTCCATCAGCTAAGTCCTGCGCAGCAACAGCAAATGTTCCAACAGCAGCAGCACTTGCAACAGCAGTGTAAGTGAAAGGGAAAAGAGAACCTGGGAGAAATCTCGTGGAACTGACTTGGCTCATTTACGTAGTCAACATTAACAACCCAAGCGCGCAAATGGCCGCTATCCGACAACAACAACTTCTTCATCAGCAGCAGCGGCAGCAGGCTATGTTCGCCCAGCAGTTTCAAAACATGAATGCCGCTGGTGTTAACAGTATGCCCATGGGCATGCAGCTCAGCCCTCAGCAGCTTCATCAACTCAGGCAACGCAATGCCGCCGCTGGGTTGGGCCATGTGGGTGTAAGTTACCTCCATGCATGCTTTGACAATGGTTGCAAGATCAAGCCGCTTACTTACATCTCTTTGCTATAGCAGCACAATCCTCAGGCGGCGATCATGGCTCAACAGCTAGCTCTTCAACAGCATGCCGCCCAGCAACAAGCCGCCCAGCAAGCGCAACAACAAGCGGCCCAGCAACAGGCCCAGCAACAAGCAGCGCACAATCAACAAATGTCGGCCAATCACAGCCAGGCCCAACACATGGCGATGAATGCACAATCTATGCCGGGCATGCCACAGCAGAACCCAATGGCCGCTGGCGCTCAGACCCAGATGGGTGCGCAGCAACAGCAGACCCCGCAGCAGCAGCCAGGCCAACCTCAACCTCAGCCGCAGCAGCAGCCAGGTCCTCAGTCACAACCAACTCCACAGCAAACCTCACAAGCCGGGACACCGGCTCCGTCAGGACAGCAGACACCATCGCAGACACCCGCACCGACGCCTGCCCACGCAAACCAGATCCCGCCGGGCCAAGCTCAACCCCAGCAAGCTCAAGCACCGAACCAAGCTCAGATGGCCGCTGCTGCTACCCAGCAGCTCATGGCTAACTCTATGATGCAGCAGCAGCTGAGAGAAGGGATGAAGACCCGATGCCTCTTGAAACTGATGCAGTTTGGCGAACGCCTAAGCGGCTTCCCTGTAAGGCTCTTTCCGAAATGCTCGAAGCAGACTTTGATTGCTGACACACAACTGTTTAGGGAGCGAAGAGCAAAGACGACCTGTCATATTGGAATAGATTTGTAGCCCAGTTCTTCTCATCACCCAATGGCGTCTTCCGTTTTTCATTACACGTTGGCGAGTCCGAAGATTCACCAGACAAGCAATACGAAATTGCCTACCCAGCGATTGCTCGCTTCTTCCACACCAATTACAGCAGTGGCGTCAAGAGTATGCAGCTTATCCTCGACAGCGGCAGCAGTGATAGGCCACTGCCAGGAGACTGCTACTGTATTGAAAACCCCAGGGCTAGTTTCGTCTACTGGTACGAGACGGGATCACATGTATGTTCTTCTTCGCCTGCAATGGCCAAACGGCCTCGTCTATTTCATTTACTCGGATTGCTAACTTGGCTTGTGTTCAGCTCGTGGCCACGGGTACACTGCGCGCTCAGTTTGATGCCGAACAGAAGATAGAATTGTTTGAGTTCCTCACCACAAAACATGAAGAATACGTTGCCCGGAAACATGTAATCGAAGCTGCAAAGCCTGCACACGAGTGGGTTAAGGAATGGCGGAGCTTAAATACGATGGATGGCAAACAGTCACCAGAAATGTCCAAGAAGGGAAAATCTCGCCAGCTCAAGTCCCCTCAGAAGGAGCCGCCGGGAGTTCTGGTCGATCTGCCAGACTCGGCAGTAAACAGCAAGGGAGTCACAGAGGCTGTGCATCAGTTCCTCGAGGTATGTGAATACGGGCTATGGGCGAGAGGGAAAGGGAGAGGCTAACTAGTTGCGTAGATTGTAGAAGTTATGGGCCAGATGAACCCTTTGTTTGGGTTCTACCACTCCAACCCTGGCCTCAGCCCCTACGCCGCTCTTGAGCAATACGTAGCAACTCAGATCAACAGCGCAACGCCAATAATGAATGGACAGGCCATGGCACAAGGGCCAAGGACACCTAGCTTTGGGCAGTTCCCAATGGGAGCTAGTCCTGCAGCAGTGCACATGAACCTGCCTGGATCACCTCACATCGGCAGCCCTGCGCCCGGCCAAGCACCCGGCATGCAGCTCCAGCCAAGCCAGCAGGGGACAAGTTCAAGCGGACCGAGCGCAAACACATCACCGGCTTCTAACAAGCGCCGCCGACCATCTACCGTCAAGGTCGAAGATGATTCCGCCACACCGGGTACCGGTCAGGTTAACGGGATACAGGGGAGGGGCAAGCCTCAAACCCCCCGAATGGCCAAACGCATGAAAGGCAGCGCGACTTGAGGTGCGGTGTGGTAGACGATTTACGTTGTTGGACACCTTTCCCTGCCCACGGCTCACACTATGCCGTAGCACGCATCACGTCCATGTTTATTTTCATGTCCCTAATCATCATGCAGCATGGTGGCGTCTCTTGCTTGAATTTTTTTATTTGCTTTCCACAAGTGTTTTGTTTTATGTTGGCCTTTCTTGATTGATATTGGACCAGTTGGAAAAAGCTCTGTTTTACAAAAGAGAAACTGGGACGGCATACTAGCCGCTTTGGCAGTATGCGCGTCTTGCTCGCTGTTTGAGAAAACGCCGTGCTTCCCGCACGTCCTGTTGTGTCGGTGGATTGATACCCAGCGGTTGGTGTGTGCATATGTTGGCAATGAACAAGACCCGGAGAGCAGTTGGACACGCTGAGTGGGAAGCATTGTTGATTCACGCGGCCTCGGAAGGACCCAGTGCTCTTTTTCCTTTTCCAACATTTGTTCTGCTCTCTACATGACGATATATACGGAGTAGACGCCATGAGATGCGGCGTTTTGGGTCTTGCAACGTTGTGCGACAGTTTAGCGAAGGGAACTTTAGAGTTGTGTTGGCGCTGGCGGGAGAGAAAAGGAGGATAGGCTCTTATAATTTGGGTAACGGAGTTACTCGTGTACGATAAATTTTATCTGGAAGACTCGACCTGCCTGGTGGTTTTTGCTTTTACTGCGTCTCGCTTGATTTCTTTCTCCCTTTCGTGGTTCCACGTTTTCAAGGCCAAGCCTCTTTCTTTTCTTTCCATATATATTTTCAACTTGGGAGATTTCATCTGTCCTTGTTACTGTTTACAAGTAGTGTGCTCCTCAGGATGGGGCTAGCACATCATAAAAGTACTAAGGACAGGATATCTTAGTTTCCCAATGGCAAGACCAGAGAGGGATGAAGCAACAAAACGGGTGATAGAGAGAGTTGTCGGTTGAGCCCTCCTCTAATCCCTCTTTTGTTTGACTGGGGACGTCTTCCTCCCCTTTTACTTGTTTTCTTTTTCGCTTTTTACTCGCTCCCCCCTTTTGCCCGGTGTTTTGGAGTTCCGTCATGCAATCGAATTTCGATATATAAGCAAGATGGTATGTTTCAATTATTCTATTATTTCTTGTTATCGAAAAGGAGAAGACAAAAAAAATCTGGTTTTTGGAATACAGGATGTACAATGGGGGATTTTTTTTGGCAATGCTTTCTCAGCTTTATAGTGTATTGGGAGACTCTTTGTTTAGGAGACTCTTTGTTTCTCTGTTTGTTATTTTGGTTTTATTTTCTTTTGGAATACGATGGAAAGTGTCTTGGTAGCACATACTGATTTTTGGTTTATTTATGAAAGTTCTTTTGAAAACTACTACATCTGCCGTGACGCCTTCTTCCAACCTCTCGTGAACATGATGCTTTTTCGGATACGGCTGTGACGATGACGCCGGTGGTGATACTGCATATTACAGCCTGTCAGTTCAGCCTGTGGTTGCAGCAGCAGCAGCAGCACTTTCAGGAGCTGGAGTTGCAGTCGTATCACCATCAGGAGCACTCACGCTCATATCCACCGCAACAAGCGCCTCATACCCTTCCCTCCTAACATCCCTCACAGCCTCCTCCCAGACCCTCTCGTCAACATCCAGCGTCACCACTTTCACAACATCCGCCGGCAACACCAGCCCTTCCCCCTGCACGATCTGCATCCCGTACAATCCCCCGTCTCTGCCCGAACTGTCCCTCGGCATCACGTACAGCTTCACCTTGGCGGCGTCAATCCTGCCCCCAGCATGCCGGATCGCCAGGCCGTGGAGGTTAGTCCATGATGCAATGGCCGCCAATAGCCCGTCGCGACTGGGCACGATGTTCGCCCAGGAGGCGTGGATTGCGCACCAAGGCTGACGATTTTCAGTGGGTGCGTACCCAAAGTAAACGACTTTGAAGCCTTTGCTTGGCGGAATTGAGGTTGCCAAAGGAGCTCCAGGTGGCAAGATAGACTTTGTCAACGGCAGCGAAAGTGGAAGCATGACGGCGACAGGGGGAGGCACGATCATCATCGTAGAAAGCGGAACAACAGGCTGAACATGTTGCTGCTGCTGTAACGCTACAAACTGCGGCACAGGCATGGGAATCATCATGGGTTGTTGAAAGACGTAGTGTTGCAGCGGCCGAGACATTTCGGTAGCAAAGCTGGGGATAGGGATATATTGACAAAACGCCATCATCAGCTCACTCATATACTCTTTGATACTTTGATGTCAATTGAGAAGAATAATGTTCTCGAGAAGAAAATTGAGAGGGAAGTGGCTATTCATAATTGTTCTTGATGATCAATGATTTGTCTTCGTCTTCAAGTTTCCTGTGACAGTGATTTACGACACATCAAAAGTTTGAGCGAGCAAGAGTTGAAGCTGGCTGTGAATCACATACGCACATATATCCACCACAAATAATATAAGAAATCACTTTCTTCGGCAACGGCTGAGATCCTACACGTGCCAAGTCACAAACGGCAAAAGAGGAATCGATAGATTATTGCATTTTATTTAGAGTCGAGCAATCATAAACTCACCCCTTAATCCTTGGCCGATGACAATGCATTCCGTGTACAAGATACACCAATTCCAATCCAATAACCACACGAGTACAATGCGTAAATAAGATGGTATACTAGCCCTTTTGTGCCGCTGGTCGGCGATTCTGATCCTTGTTCTCCCCCAAACTCCGTATGCTCTCAGTTGATGATCAACTTATATGCTTCCAATATATCCTCATCCTGTCCTTCCTTTCTGTTCCCCCACAGCTCTCATCTCGTGACTGCTTAGAGGCTCTCAGGAGTGGGATTCTCGTGCTTAGCGGTGCTTCCCTTTCCTCGCCAAGTGCTCACAGCAGGAATGTGAGCCTCGTAACGAACTTCCTCGGTGCCATACGCCCTTGGCGTTAGCTTGATCAATGTGTGAAGCGGCACATTCATCCAGGGACTCTTGGCCTGGTCCTTCTTCATAAAGTATGCATAGATGCAGCGCAAAACTGCCTGGTGCGTCACAATGAGAATGTCCTCACTACGTTCCAGTTCCATGATGATGGGCTCCAGGCGAATGACCACATCGCGGTAAGACTCGCCACCGCGGTATCGGTAGTTGTACTTGTCCTCATCGCGGGCTGCAAAGTCCTCGGGGTAGCGATCCTTGATTTCCTGGTACGTCAAACCGTCGCACACGCCCGAATCTAATTCGTCCAGGGCTTTCCACTGCAATTGGTTGTAGTGCGGCGGGAGGAATCTGGCAGTGGCAATGGTACGTTTCAATGTCGAGGTCCATACCGTCAGAGGGCGGTCATCCTAAGAGCTCATTGTCAGCGCTGGTACTACAACGCACACATTTTTTTTTTCATATTTGCCAGCGGGCAAATGCGAGAGCTTCACATTGCAAGAAAATCAATCACAACCAGAAAGGGGCATAGAACGTACCCCGACAGACTCTCGCACCAGCTCCGGCAGCTTCTTGGCATACAGCTCGCCTCGGGGAGACAACAGCATGTCGCCACCAATGCGGCCACTCAAATTATATAAAGATTCTCCATGCTATAAGAAGTAAGACAAAGGATAATTAGTAAGATGGATAGAAAAGAGGTGTCCTGGACGCAGCCTGGGATGGTTGCTTACCCTTGATAGCCAGACTGATCGGGGCCGAATATGGAGATTCATGAGGTAGTAGACGATGCGACTTTGAAGATAGTCTTGAATGCGGTTAATGATGACTTGCTTGCCGACGTTCATCAGCTTCAGGTAGGTGTAGTTGTCCTCATCCTCGTCGGCGTTGATGGTCTTGTAAACTTTCTCGTAGTGGCTGATGCGATTGCGAAAGTCTTGGGCCGCGGCCTCGGGGTCTTGGCCGCGATAGTCGGGGCTCGTTAGCTTGACGTCACGGATATTGGCCATGATGACCTCTTCATCATCGCATTTGCTCTCGACAAAGAGCACTTCAATGCCGTGAGCGGTGCACGTGTCCATGACCCATTTACGGCGCTCCTTTGTGGAATTGGTCGCGTCAAGGATGCCGACGACACCGCCGGTGCGGAACCAGGCAAGCATGTCAGCAACGGCGGCCTCGGCAGCCGCACGGCGCTTCCGCTCTCCTTCGGGATTGTTAAAATCAAAGAAGTCGGCAGTCGGCTGTGGAGCGTCATTGCGCCGATAGTTGCCGACATTGAAAGTCGCTGCCGGAATCGACAGCCATTGCAGGTATCTCTGGGCTGTGTATCCAAACAAGCAGAGGAGAAACACTGTTAGCCAGAGTTCATGTAGGTTCATGTAAAAGTGGCGTGAGAAATTGGAGGAAATCAGGCACTTTGCACGCTAGGGGAGGAGGGGAAGAAATGGCCAAGGTGTAGACATTTGGAGACGTGCATGGTGCGGGACACATGTGTTGCATAGGAATATCTCGGAAGCAGGGGATGATTTCGCAACGAGGAAGAAGCAAAACCACGTTTATGGAGTAAACATACCTAACTGGGCAATGTAGCTCTTCCCGCGGGCCGGGAGACCAACCATGACAACGCATATCTTTGTGTCCTCGACCTGAACCCCCACACCATTGTTAGTTTTCGACGGCATTGTCAAGAAGATGAAGCCGGCGTTACTGCAACGGCAGTTTGGTAAGATCAAGTATGCTAATACGGTGTTTAGGGTGTGATAGCAGAGGCATCCGGCGAGGCGGCTGAGACATATGAGGGCGAAACAGGAGTAGAGGAGACAGTGGCAGCGGCAGCAGCAGTAATGACAATAACAGTAGGTGGCAGAGAACGGCCGGGCCTTCGGATTCCTTCTTGAGAGCGAAGGCGAAGGTGAAAGTTCAGCTGATGGATAAAACCGGGAGACAGCCGAGCGACGCAGATGATGTCAGGCGTAGGTTGCGTGAGAGTGGCTGCAGAGGCCGAGAGCAGGTTCAATCAATGGGCGAGAGACGGCTAATTGAGCAGAGCGTGACGAGGAGCGCGGCAATGGCGAGTGCGTGAAGGGGTGTTGATTCAAGACTGCGCGCGTGAGGGTGTGGGAGAGGTGAGGCAGAGGCAGAGGCAGCTCAAAAGGGTCCAAAGTTGAGAATCGACGTCAAGCCGCTTTAGTGGCTGATGGGCACTAAGCCTCAGTGGTCGACGAAAAACCCACAGCCGAGGCAAGCCTGCAGACGACCAGCGGGAAAAATTGCTGCAGGCGGGTAGCACCGCAGCAGAGATGGCAAAGACGCCACAGGTGGTATGACGGCTGTGATTGGAGACAGAAAATATCGAGATGTCAATTTTGCCGATTGTTTTGGATCAAAGAGGAGAAGGGGAGAAGGGCAAACAAAGAATAAAAGCCTGAAATCCTCTCTGATGCAGATCTCTGTGATGCAGATCTGCGGAAATGTCCGTGGAAGACGGAAAAGTGATTGTGACAAAGAAGAAAGACGATGATGATGAAGAGAGCAAAAAGATGCAAAACCTGAAAAGACGTGACAGGTGGTATATCGGCACCCAGAAGTATTGCCTAGTACCAAATGTTGGCGGTGGTGGCTGCTCGTGACCGGCAGATACAAACTAAACTACAAGATACCCCAGATCATCAAGGTACCCGTAATTGTAGGTATCTGATCGAGCAAGTGCGCACCACGTTGGGCAGTGCCCAATACCCAGATAGGCAGTGACAGGTGCTCGGAAAGGTAGTTCCTGCCAAGCAGAAGCAGCCCAAACGTATGTTTATCCTGTCAATGGGAATAGGAAGGAAGAGCCGACGGCTTGCAGGTGTGTGTGTGTGTGAATGCAAGTGCGAGCTGGTGGTGGTGGCAGCTGCTACCTATGTAGTAATAAATGCAAAATGCCCGCCGGGGGGAAGGAGCTGAGGCACGCGGATAGGCGACCCAAAGGGCAGTGACGACAGCCAGCCCAGTTTCGGCAAGAGCGAGCACGAGTGCACCTTGCGCACTGATGTCTTTAGGACAGAGCCGGGAGCCGAATTAAGAAGGAATGGAGATGGAAAAAAAAGAGGAAAAAGGAAAAAAATATATAAAGACAAGGGGGTGAAAAGGGCCCCCTGTCTCATGTATTTTTTTCTCCAATGCTTGCCACGGCTTCAATTCTTCCAGCAAACGGCCACACCCCGCATTGACTGTCGTCTCCTGTTGTGCTCAACTCAGCTGCTTTTTGTTTGTACTGGTTGGTGACTCTGCCTGTTGCTGTCTGTACCCAGATATGCTGGTACGTGTATCTGCACTGTACTGTACGGTACAGTGCAGATTCACCCCCTTCCCCTTCAAATCCCATCCAGTTTGTCCCCGTGATGCGTCGTGCTTATAACACGGAGCTCGAAGTAATTACGATTACTCCATATTGCGTGGTTGATTTTGCCTGGGCGGCTCTCCGCCCCCTGTACCGAGCGACTCGCAGTGGGGGAGGGGGCGCCGCTCTGGGGAATTTGGAGCTCCAAGGCGGCGGCTCACAGCGGGAACAAGCCCTGGAGCTGGAGCTGGGCGAGGAGTTCAGGGGGGGCTTAGCACCTGGGCGAGTGCGCTGCGGGGCCGCGAGCCGCTGGAAGCCCTTCCAAGAATGCTGCAGCCCCTGACAGCTGCTTGATCCATGAATCCGAATCGTCCCGGCCAACACTCCATTTCGATTCCGATTCGAGCGTCTCGTTTTCGTGGGTGGCAGGTGACCGCCAGTGAAATGAAGAAGAGCAGAGCCAAGGTCAAACTCTTCCCTTGTTCCTCGTCTCCGCGTCGAACCATTTGCGCATCCATCTCGCCATCTCGGACGCGGCCCAATGGCAGCGGTCCGACGATTTGCTGCATCGATCGCAGAGTTGAGTCGACCTCCATACTGTAATCATCTCTCCACCTCGGGGTCAATCCCCATGATTGCCTCTTTCGGGCATCGTGGCCACGGGCAATGGTCGCCTCTGCAGGAACACGCCCCTTAGCCGAGTTGTCACTTTTTTTTTCTCGGTTCAAAGGCTGCCATTCACCCGGGGCTATCCGATGATGCAGAGAAGAACAACCTGGAGTAAAAAAAGAAAAAAAAGCCAATCATGGGACCGGATTGCTCATCTCGTATGTTGCAATGGCCTGAGCGTAGCTGGGCCGGCAAATCGACAAGCAATCTTAGCCGGTTGAAGCCATGCCGGGTCTCTGCTCTCCGGAAGTCTTTCCTCTCTCCGAATGTCTTCCCCGTTGTGCGTATCATGCTGCTCGTCTGCAATGCCTTGTCGATGCA
The DNA here is from genome assembly GCA_002022785.1 of Trichoderma guizhouense. Taxonomy (NCBI): domain Eukaryota; kingdom Fungi; phylum Ascomycota; class Sordariomycetes; order Hypocreales; family Hypocreaceae; genus Trichoderma; species Trichoderma guizhouense. The sequence continues at coordinate 120,713 of LVVK01000010.1, forward strand.
ATACAACTTTGATGCTGCGCTTTGTGGAACCTTCACCGCCTGCGTCTGCATCTGCATCTGCATCTGCAACCACTCTCGCCATGGCCCTTATTTTTCCTTGCTCGCTCGCAGTCACTTGACTGGCAGCAGCCATCCCATCAACCTGTCCGCATATCGGAGCCCGTGCTGGTAGAAAGTAAAAAGAGTAGAAAGATCCAGTGTCCGTCGGGTGACGCTGCAACCGAAGCAGGCGACACATTGAATGAGGGCAAAAGACAAAGACAAAAGAGACTGCGATGCTCATCTCACCTTGCTGAAACTCCACGTATTCGCCCTCGTCCTCCCCGACGGCGATTTCACCGTCGGCGGCCCAGCAGCAACGCCTCTCATGGTCTGTCGTCGCTTGGTGACCAATAGCTGCCCAGCAAAAGGAAATGCCGCGTCGTCTTGTCGATCTTGATATCACTCACAAGTTTGGCTGAGACTTCAAGGGAAGAGAAAGAAAAAAAGAAGAAGAGGAAAAGTCAAGCCTCGTTTGACGACCGTTGTAAGATGCAGGGAGACGCTGGCAATTTTTTTTCCTTCTTTGCAATTGGGCAAAAGCACGCAAGAGCCTGATAATGGCAGATTGGGGGGGCGGTGGATTGGCTTTGGCTTTTTGGATTGGGGCTACGAAGTACGCGGTGTTATTAGTACAGGGAAACTGTGATAGTAGTGATAAGCTTTTGGTCGCATCGTGTTGCCCCCTTTGAGCAACGGCTTGCATTCCTTTGCATTGCTCTTCGTTTCATCTTGTTGATGCTGCTGATAAGACACTGACGCATCTGGTCGAATCAGTTTAATTGTGCAGGCAGGTAGCATTGAAACAAGAAAGCAGAAAGATAACAAGAAGAGGCAGAGGCAGAGGACGCAAACGGTCAAGTATCCGCCAAAAATTAAATCTTGAATTAAAATGTCCCAAATTCTCACGACATTTCAAACACAACCACCACGTAATACATAGGAGCAGATGACAAGAAAAAAGCAACAGCCCCTACTGTACAACTCATGTCGTACCATCCCATCACCTCAACCAAGGCTACACCGAAAATCCCCCTACAATAAAGCCTCAATAAAGCCCCAATTACACTGACTTCCTCCCGTAGAAGCGCATCTCGGCCGCCCCCACGTCAAACACGGCCACGACATTCTGCAGAAACACGTCGCCCAGGATATACGGCCCCGGTCCGCCGCTGGCAACGCCAATGGCGCAGTAGCCCGTCAGCGGGTCGACGAGGTCCTGGTAGATGAGGTCGGCCGGGTTGATCCAGAACTCGACGCCCGAGATGAGGATGGCAAAGTGCGGCGGGATGGCGTCGCACTGCACGAAGTAGGTGCCCCATTGGTACAGGTACACGGCGCGCGGCTGGAACGAGTTGGCGATGGCTTCGGCGAGTGCTAGAGACGGGAATCAGTTGTGTCAGTGCGTGTACTCTATAGGTAGTTAGTTGATACTGATACTCACGGGGAGGGAGGTAGAGCATCGTCGTGCCCGTGTCGACAATGTACGGATACTTGGTCGTGTCCGTCGTCTGGTCCCATTTCATGCCGTCGGGCACAATCGTGTAAAACGAATACTTCCACGCAGTCTCAGGCTGGCCGACGAGATTTGCCTGCAATCCCTCAATGTCAGTCCCCCCAAATCCTCATCATCTAGTAGGTATCGCCATCATCAACATCATCAAACTCACCACAATCAGATCCGTCTTGGCAAACCCCCTAAACTGCCAGTCCATCGGCGGCAGCCCTCCCCAGGCAATGACGCCGTCCGTCGAGTTCTTCACCAGCGCAACGCTGAAGACGGGGTCGATGCTCCCCTGGCTGATGGCGCTGGTCAGGAACGGCGTGTAGCTCATGGCGTTCCACGGCGCCTCGTCACCAACATCACCGTAATAGGCGCTCGTGATGGCGGGATACGCAAGGCCAAGGATGCCGACGGTGATGTTGTTACCGTGCCAGTACGTGCTGTTGGCCAGCCCGACCTGCTGCTTCGACACCGTCACGCCGCCGCATGAAATGTCGCTGTAGCCCATCGGGCCCGAGATTCGCTCGCCCGAGCCGTACTTGAGGTAAAAGTGCAGCTCGTCAATCTGTCCGTGGCCGAAGCCGTCGATGTACGGCTTGGAGAAGCCGCAGGCAGACTCGCTGTGGGCGTCGCCGCCCAGGTCTGCGCACTTGAAGCCGGTCTTGGTCGCCCAGGTATCGGAGCTGCCCGTGTCAAAGAGAAGCCAGACGGGGACGCCGTCCCAACCACACTGGATGGCATATTGTGTCGAGGCATCAGTCAGGGCGCTGACATTTTGAAACGACTGCTTGAAGGAACCGGGAGAGTTGGAGTTGAGGCTGCTTCGAACACGGTTGAGCGCAGACACGGCCGAGTGCTGCTGGCCCGGCTTTCCCTTGATGCCCTTGAGGTGCGAAAAGTGCATCGTGGCGCGGTCCTCGCTGGGCTCCTTGACGACTTTGACTCGCTGGAAAGTGAGGCCGTTCATGGGCTTTGCGAGGTCCCAATCGGGGGCATGGCGCCTGACTTGGGGGAGACCGGCGGAGGATGCGGTGATGACGAAGCTGCCGAGGAGGCAGATGAGCCATTGCGTGAGCTTCACGGCGACCATGATTGAGTTGGGTTAAGGGAAAACAAATGCTCAGAAACGACAACTAAGTAAGAGAAGGAGATGAGGTTGGATGACAAGGAACAGAGGAGATGAAGGTGCGAGACAGGTGGTTTAGGTCAAAGGAAAACTGTCTTGATATCTTGAACTGATAGAGGTTAAAAGAAAAAGCTAGAACGCTGAAAAGGAGGGAGAATTGAGGTCAAAGCAACACAGCTTCTCGACAGCTGGCCACGGAGAAAATAGAAAGAAAACGGTTGTTTGCATCAACGTGCCACCTGTTTCACTGACGGGTGTCCTTTGTGCAAGCATCGGATAGGGGAGCCGGATGGACTCGATGATTATAAAAATAAAAGGTGATTGTTTGCTTTCTTTTTTGTGGATGGACGGGAAGGATATCGTCGAGTCTTGTGTTGGTGCTTTACTTGGTGCGAGGTTGCATCTTGGATGATATAGGAAAAGCTGCAGCGAGAGCCTTGTAGTGGCATATCGTAAGCTTTTGTCTGCATAGAATGGCAAGCCCTCTGATATAATTTGAGGAATATCTCTAAGAGGCAGCCCAGTTATCGAACAGAAGCCTATAGACAACTCGCACATACCTTCACCAAACTCAAAGCTAGACGGCAGAACATGAATCTAACGCATGTGTACAGATTCAGAAAACTGACTCTAAACAATAAACTTGAAATGTCTAGTATCTTCATGTTGATGATCCGATGTGACATCCGCTTCTGGAGCTCTTTAGACAAGACGTTTGCTCTGGCCATGTTTTGTTTCGTACCCTTTCCTGTATCACAGGTAATCATAGTTCTGTCTCTCGAGACACACCGTTGATTGGCCGAGTTTCAATGCCACCTACTTGTTTCAATGTTTTAGGTGCGCTCTATATATAACATTTGTCGAAGAGGTATGTTATATGCAGCCATTGAAGCCCGGTACCATGTCCAATATACCGTTTCGTTGCGACCAAAAAACCTGTCCTTTTCTTTCCAGCTCATTTCTACCTTTAGACAAAAAAAAAAAAAAATAGATGAATCAAGCTTAACTTTGACATTCCTTCTCAAAAGCTGCCAACATCCGTCCAACACCCCTTAATAGAAACCCCCTTGTACAACTCTATCACAGCCGTCGGGTTTGGATCTCGAGATGCTGCATCTTCCCAGCCCCCTTTCGCCACACCATATCTTCCCAAACGAACCAAGAATATAGACAACGGCTAAAACAACCCGAGCTAGATCTGTTACATGTAAACCCTCTCCAGTTACTCTCCATCCATAAACGATGCCGTCGAGTCTTGTCCCCATGTTCGTCATACCTCAGGTCGTACATCACATACAACATGCAGCACTGCCATCCCGATCCGTCACTTATGGTAGCACCTCATCTTGCACTCTGTATATCAACTTCGCTTATTTACCGAGACAAGTGACGCCAAGTGTTTTGTCTAATCCCAGCCTGTTACGGCCGTACTTAGTAACTAATAGCTGAGAGTAACAAAGAAGTTCGGCGACATGATCCAGCATCAACGACAACTCAGATCTACAGAACCAAACACTAAACAACATCTTCTCCAAGAACTAATTAACTATATTATTAACAAATCTTCCTACCCTCCCCCACAACAAAACTCATCCCACTCTCCACAACCCAGCAATTACCCAAACAGGAAACCTCGAAGCCACCACGTTGGAAACTCCCACTCTCAAGCAACAAAAAACACGGCAAATCCGTCGGCGCCCCCAATATTCCCGATCCCCCGATTGGCAAATCAAAGTCGGCCAATTGCGCTTCTCAACGGCCTTATCCCGCGCTTTCACTCACCGGGTATAAAAAAAAAAAGTTGCCGTCTACCGTTTAAGCCGAGGCTATAACTCATGCCAGGATTCTATTAACATCAACAGTTCGAAATGAATAGTACCCCCAAAGATTCAATGCCCCCGTAAATCAAACGTAAATCATTAAACAAATCCCAACATTAATAAAAGACATCCGTGTCAATTTTTATATGCACATCACATACTTTTCACCCTTATCAAGTGCCAATCTTCTCGCCAGCCAGTCGCATCTCCTGCCAACCTGGGCTACCTCTGCGACACTATCCCAAACCACACACCACAACCCGCCGCATGAACATCCAAATCTCCATAGTTCATAGTCCCCCATTAAATCTGCCACAAATGCCCTCCCTCGCCGCCACGTTGCCGCGCAGCATGCTCCGGGGCCGAGATGCCCTCCAGCTCCAGTCTCGCCATGTGATTTTCGCTTCGTCTTTCAGCTGCGCGCTGCGGTGCCGAGACGGGGGATCTCGTCTTCATCCTCCGTCTCCGTCTCCGTATCGTTCTTTGCACAGCTGTCGTGGCTCAAGTTCACCTATTTCAAGACCAAGACCATCCTTTACGCCTCTGAAAACGACTTATACGACAACAACACAAACGAGAATGGCGTCTAAAAAAACCATGGTGGTTGTGAAAAAGGAACCGCCTCTTTCTTACATGGAGCATCTAAGTCCCTCCGTATCATACTACATCCCACCAAATCCTGCATCCCTCGACAAGAATAGCAACAGCAACAGTAACTCCAACGATCCAGAACTCATCCTAGTCCTCAGCTGGATGGGAGCCCGAGACGTCCACATAGCAAAATACATCGCCCAGCACCGCGCCCTCTTCCCATCCTCCCGCATCCTCCTCATCCGCTCCCCTGCATCCCACGTCTTCTGGCCGAGCCTCGCCCGCAAGCACATCCCGCCCGCCATCCGCATCCTCAAGCAATTCGCAGAGCCAGAAACGACCTCAGCAGCTGCTGCAGCAGTAGCCCCCGGCAACAACGACGGAAACAAGCCCCGGGTCCTGCTGCACATCCTTTCCAACGGCGGCGTCAGCACCGCCGCCAGGATCCGCGAGCTCCTAAGAAAAGAGCTCGGCAGAGACGCCGCCGGGAACAGGCTCGTCATCCCTCGGTATGCCCTCTGTCTCGACTCCTGCCCGGGAAATTTCGTCTGGGAGAGCACACACAGGGCTCTCCTCCAGTCTCTGCCTCGCTGGACTTCTCCGCTGGTCCACATGGTTATTGCCGTTGCTTGGCTGATATACAAGCTCCGCCTCACTCGGCCTGCTCAGAATCTCAACGCTGAAGCCCTCAGGAGAGGCAGTCTGCTCCCAAGGGAGACTCAAAGAACCTACCTTTACGGCACGGCAGACGCCGTCATCAGCTGGCGCCACGTCGAAGACCATGCGAAGAGGGCACAAGATTCGGGGTTCAAGGTGCGCAAGGAGAGGTTTGAGGGTGGAGAGCATGTGTCGCTTATGAGGAAAGATAGCCAGCGATATTGGCAAGCAGTCAAGGAGACATGGGGAGGGGACGAGGTTGAATTGGAAGTTGAAATGCTACCTAAAAATGAAGTGACAAAACAAGAAACGATCATGGATGTGTAGATGGATGTAATGAACGGACCAAAGCCATAATCGGATGAGAAAAGGGAAAGCAAAGCGTTCTCTCAAAAGACGTGCGTCCATAGTTGTAGAAATATTCAGGATAGAACTAGACGTATAAACCGTGAAGCCAATGAATAATACCCCAGACATATTTTGTGCCACAAAAAGTATCAATAAGTCAAAATTGATCACACCCAGTTTTGTTGAAGCCATCCCCCATCAGCACCACCTTCATCAGAGATGGACTCCTCTCTCCACAGGAGAAAGAACCCATGGTTCCCGATAAATCCACCACAACGCCGCCTTTTTATAATTAGTTATGCCGGTTGATGGTAGATAATGCAGATCCAAACACAAAAGAAATCGTGACCATGTGAAGGTCGTTTGTTTATAGCCGATGCCCCAAAACATCATGTTTCAACTCCATCAACGCCCAGTATTGTACCCATCACACACCTGTATATCCGGAAACCGTTGAATTGGCCAAGGAAAGTAGAAGAAGGAAAAGACAGTAACTGTACGCCACGCTCGCTCGCAGGATAGTCGACTCAATCGACGCAAAGTGACAAGGGTTGGGTTGTATCGGAGGCTGTTCAAGTTTTGGCCTTCTTTCGTGAACTCGTCGATCTCTCTTCCGAAGCCCCCCGCTTCCCATGAGCTACAAGGCCTTCCTCTGCCTCTGCTCCCACTTCTTCGACATCACCAATTCCTTCGTCTTCCTCGCTGCACTGGTCACACTCCTGGTCGAAGTGGTGTTGCTCTTGATAAACCCCTTTGGAGCAATCTCCAAAGATTCCGTTGTTTTTCGCCTCGAGACATGACAGCTGTTGTGTGAGATCCTCCCATATTTGTTCTTCGCCGCACGTGGTGCAAGTGCCGCTGAAAATGACCAGACGGCACATGACTGTGTTTTTGAAAGGGGTCGATGTCGATGATTGTTAAAAGCAAGGCCCAGGAATTACGCCCAATTGCGTGTTCCCATCAATGAACAGCTTTTGAGAAATTTCGACGATTCTGTAACCGAAAGATAGGAAGAGCAAGAAAGTCTTCCTCGGCATGGGGGCAGTATTAAAGATAAGTCTGTAGGGACTAGGGAAACGGACATTAGCTCGAGTTGTCTCTGCAACCAACAACACATGAATTCATTCACATTGTGGAAAAAACAAGAAGGGGGGGAGGATCCATACAGGCTAATGAAATTGTGTTAGTAGGGGAATGCACACGGGCCTCCGTCCACTTGATCAAGAGAAACACTCGTAAATTTTCTTCTCTCCTCTGTCCCCTCTTTAGTCGGTGAATTGCGTTGGTTGATTCAACAAAAGAACAACGAAATTGTTTGTTGTACGAGAAGCCTGCGTCGTAATTGAGTTGGGTGCTGCCAGGGTTGCACGGATGACAAGAAACGGTGTGCCTTGTCGTTCGTGTTGGCTCTTGAACAGGCGGGTCGCTGCATATAGCACCAGATGACGCCCTTCAGGAAGACGAGGTGAAGAAGAAGGAAATGAAGATCATGAAGGAGAGGAAGAGGGAAGGATTAGTGCATAAAATGGCGTTTCTTGTGTGGTGCGGACCAAAGTTTCAATGCGGAAAGCGATGAAGACATACCAGCCAACAATCACAAGCTCAAGAATGGATCTGTGTGCGCATACTCTGGCACTCGAATCTCCCTCCCAGATGGACAAACTCGAAACAGAAATGACAAAAGACATCCATTGATTAACAGCCCACCTGCATACGGACGCTTCTCCGCTCACTCGATATGGCCACAGCAGCACCACCGTCTGTCACTTGTCATATTCGCCAGAGCCCACCACGTAATTGATTGTGCAAAATATGTTGGCAAATAGAGGGTGGGTCCCCAGCTTGTAGGAGCTACAATGTTTGAAGTTCCAGAGCATACCAAGCTGCGTCGGCTAAGACTGATCAAGGTATCGATCGGAACAGACGGTCACCGGCCAGGCACAGGTAGGGAGTCGAGTCGAACGGAGCTGTCCTCGCGAGACGAGACACCGCCGGCGTCCATCCATATTGCCGCCGATGTCCTTGGCCCACGCAATCTGGACATGCATGGAGAGATCTATCGTTTTTCCCTAGAGGCGACTCTTCCCTTTTTTTGTCCTATAGTGGGTTAGGAGGGGTGTGCTGTGTCTTTCTTGCAGCAAGAGTTGGTCTGTTAGTTGCATGCACGCACCAATGAATGTCTCAAAGCCCGCCGGACATCTCATCGAATGCGAGAACCTCTACCGCTCTTACGGCCTAGTATACTTTCTGTTACCGCTCTTAATGTATCTGCGTCCATCCTTTCGAGGGCTGTGACGCTATGGAGCGACTTGGCAAGGGTACTACCCGCGTCTCCTCCCGTCCTGTCTTGTACCACGACAAGCACGGCTTGAGAGACACACTTGTGCACTCGCCACCTTGGATCTGAGTCGTCGAGAGGAAGACAAAGCTAGCCTCGACACAACTGGACTTTGGCTGGACAAATAAAAAGCATCGAAGAGCTGCCACGAGCGTCACGAGTCGCGAAGGAGCAGCTGCCAAAAGCGCAGCTTGTTCCATATCCAGCCAAGGGATCGAGGGAAAGTCTAGAGAGTGGAACCATAGCGTCCACCAAGGTTGCCGCCGGATTCCTTCCGCCGCCTCGGACGGGATATAGCGTTGCGAGCCCCAAGATGTCATGTCTTCTCTCTCCACCAGTCTCTGTAGCCCGAACGGCGTCCACGGCGGGCGGATGGGCGGGACGAGAGAGGGAAGCTCGGCGCTACCATGCCTTTACGAAAAGTATCATTGATGAATAGAGTCGTAAATCCGATTCACGGCTGCGGAGGCAGTGAGCGGAAGATCAACCAACAGATTAGCGATGAGCGTGAGGGTCAAGGAAACTGACAGGGTGATTCAGATGCCCCCGGGAGTGGAGAGGAAACAAGAGGCCAGGCCAGGGGTCTTTGTTGTACACATTTAGCCAGCCTGCATCTGGCATCTGCTGCCAGCTATTGACGGCTACGTTCATTGGCCAGATGCTGCAAATTGGAGCTGCAATGCACGAGCACAAGTTCGGATGGGGGATGACGGAAGCAAAAATGGCTGCGTTTACCTGCGTTGGTAGAAGTCGCAATATTTGGGTACGGATACAGTACCTTCCATACAAAGAATCACTTAGTCATAAGCACGCCTATCGATACCTCAGGTAGGCGTGTATCTTCACTTCCACTCGCTTATGCATTGGATCATATATCGAATCCATATAATATCAACTCATCATACTCATACTCACACTCCTACTCTTACTCTTACGCCATCAGCACAGACTACCTACGATACCAAGCTAAATCCCGCCCCTGATTCACCACGGCCAGATGTCATCCTGCCGCCTTCTTGTCTCTCACCCGTTTCCCAACGTCGCCGACAAACATCGCCGCATGTCTCTCGCTCCTTGTTCGCCGTGCACCGGGAGCGGACGCTTCCTCTCTCTCAACCGTCTCTAACGGCCCAAGAACCGGTTCAACGTCTCGGCTACAAAACAAGCAACAGGGCCAGAAGGCAGTATAAACGAGTCACATGCAGCCCGGCCTTCTGCGGCCGGGTGAAGCGGCCCGGTCATTGTCGCGATTCATGGGAGGCTGGACGATGCCAGCAACCGTTTAAGTGTGTACTCGTATGTGTGCGTGTGTTTACAAGGGCTACCAGCGGGAAGCAGTCTTCCGCCCCCAAGCTACGAATACATACGACATGAGACGGTGACTCTCTGCATGCATTTGAAATTGGGGCACGTATTTAACCCTATAGCAGCTCTCGGACAGATAGCCCTTTCAATCTGCTTGCATTGCATGTGCATGTGCATTGCATACGAGTATACACGACCTCTACCGTGAAAGGTTTCGGCGTCCAGCTCGCAAAGCCCGAGACAATCCTTCAACTCCGCAGGCACCTTGGCTTCCGCAATACGCGCCCGGGCTCTTCTTCCGTATAAAAAGTGGCTCTTGATAGCATCGGTGCCCTTCTTTACGAATTGCAGGTAATACTCATAGATGTGTTTCTTCCCAAGCACATGATACCCTGGCATCTACAGCCCGGACTCCATCACCAGCTCCTCGCAAAAAGGGAACAAAAGTCGATCGCCAGGGATGCTCGATCCTCCAGCCCACACCGCAACTGATATGGACATTGGGATGGCAGAAAATATGACAGGTAGCCTACAGCAGGAAGATGCTCCCGGCGTGCCGCGATTTGTACGGCCTTTTTCTTAGCCCAAGTCCAGTCGAGTTATCCCGGGCGGGTTGTGCAAATACATACAAACAGATGCATCAGCTAATACTCAAGGTACGCGTATGTATTGTACTACTAGTCAGTACTCGTATTCTCTCTGATTCGACAATATTTACTACAACATCCCCATCGAAGCCCGCATACTCGCATCAATCACGTTGCTTCTCCAGACTCCATATCATCTCACCGGCTCCTCGCCACAGCATCACCCGATTGGACGCCTCTCTCCCTTGTTCCGCATGCATTTCATCTGCATCGCATAATGCATCTCGACCCTAAAAACCCCCAATCGCAGCCACGCCTTTCCGGCCCTCGCCAGCCGCAGCATGCAAGTTGCCTCGACTAGCAGGATCGAGGCCCTGCTGCCTGCAGGTCTTCAATCGCAAATATTTGCGGCAAACAAGCAGTAAGACGGAAATATCTTTTCAGCTCCATGGCATCCCTGTCAGACCCCATGATGATCGCCCTCGGGGAATGCTTATGTATGATGTATTACTCGTATATTATACACTCTTTTTCTTTCACAATGGCAGTTGTATTATTTGATGTAGCGAATTATGCTAATATACAAACCGTGGCAACTCTTTTCAACTTCCATGCCGCTCATCGCCGCTCCTTTCATCAGCCACAGCAGGAAGCACGGCCAAGTTCCAACATCAAGACATTGCATCGCAACTGATGCGAGAAATGTCAACTTAAAAAAAGATAAAGAAGATAAAACACGTGGCAGAGATGCGCTGGCACATCTGTGCAGGACTAGGTGATCATAGGCCAAAAGCAGCAACGTCCTTTCGTCACTCGACTATGTCCTAGAATTGTTCCGAATGGTAGGTATCTCGTAGGCAGTGAGGAGTCCGGCTGGATTACGTAGATTGCGTAGCAGATGGGAAGCGACATCAAAGATCCAGTAGCTTTCTCTTTTTTCTGTTCATTTTCTTTCTTCTTTTCTGCTTTTTTTGTTTCTTCTTCTTCGCTTTTCTTCTCTTCGTCATTCTGCTTCTTCAGTGTTGGCTTGTCGCTGCAAGTCACCTGCTTTGTGACATATTGAAGCCGACACAAACCATATCATAGCAGTATCATCCGTCCATGGACAGAATTGCTTGATAGACATGTATGTCAGGAGGTAAATACGTCACTCTCGCAGCAATACGCCAGAGTCGTCGATCCACGGTGAGCAACATATCGACATGTCAAAGCAAAATCCAAAAGTTACAGCGCTGGAGAATCCACACCCAGTTGCAACATCCAGACTCAGAGCAATGCAGCCTGTCACCTAGCTCTGTCAACTTGTAATCCTTTTTTCCAGGGACATTGACCTCAGGACCATGATTGTACTGCGTCAATACGGGAGTCAAGAACATAGTAAGCAGGCATGGACGTCGCTTGCACAACCAGCATGTCAGGTCTCCGTGTCAGACGGCCACCAGACAAAGAGAAAAAGGGGGTATACGTTCATCATATTAAACGGGGCCGTAGAATCGAACAGAAATATTCAGCGATCCTCGAGAGTGAAAGAAGGGAAAATGGCGGGGTATAAAAAAATTGGTGAGTACAGACGTGGACTCCATAAAATAGTGTCATATAGTCGTGGGCTTTTTTGTGTGTTTTGTGTGTGTTTTTTTCTTGTTCAAGTGAGATTAAAGTCGGGAAGAAGAGCTCCGGGGGTGGTGCTAGTCAAGAAAATCATGGCATCTTCAAGGGGCGCTGAGTCTGCGAGTTTAGTAGGCCAGCATCCAGTGTCAAGGTCACACCCAGTCACGAAAGCACGCGGCTGCTTGCAATCAAAACACATGCAAGCTTTACTGGGCTCCGGGGGGAGGGGCACCGGCAGGAGGGCCTCCAGAGGGAGGTGTTGCTTGTCCCCCCTGTTGCTGCTGCTGGTACATCAAGGACTGATACCAGAGAGCGACATAGTTTTGATAGCCACCATCTAGCAACAGGAGTCAATAGGGCTCAAGACTCAACGTTAGATAGAGAACACTTACATTGGGCATACGGATCTGAGCCATCGGCTGAAGAAGACTGGGGAGGCTGGTTAGTAGACGAGTCGGGACCCTGCTGGGAGTAGCTCGGTCGATCATCCTGCGGTCCGCGACCTCGGGCGCCGGGGGGGCCACCGCTACCGCTGCCCTTCTGTCGCTGCCCATGCATTAGTATTGACATTCGTTGAAGGACCGTGCAAGGTGTCTGTCATCAACTTACCACTGCCTCTACTTTCTCGTCAATGGCTTGCTTAGCACGCGCGATACTATCCCGGGTTCCAATGAGCGCAATCTCCCGCTGGACTTCGCCAGGGCCTGACGATTGAGCCACATTGATCTTGCAGCCAGTGCTATTTTGCATCTCCCGAATGGTCTCGCCCCCTTTGCCGATAATCATACCTACTGCATCTGACGGGACGTAAATAGCATCGTTGATCTTGTCAGAAGAACCGCCGGAAAATTCTCTCGGCGGTCCCTCGTTGCGAGCAGCGCTGGGGGGCTTCTTGGTGCCAGAGGCGGGACCATCGCCCCGGCTGTCGCTGTCCACAATTTCCATGATGAAATCCTTGGCCCGAGCGGCCGCCTCGCGACTACCAATGAGATTGACGGGACGCAGACCGTTGACACTCTTGGATTCCCCAACAATGTTGATGTGGCAGCCAGATCGCTCCTGTAGATCCCTGATAGTCTCTCCTCCTCGTCCGATGATGAGACCGACTGTGCGATCCGGAACCATGATTTGCATATGGTCCTCTCCATCCCTCAAGGCCGCTGCTCCGCCTCTAGCAGGATCACGAGGCTTTTCCTGGGCGCGGTTAAGGGCTCCCATTCCGCTATCCTCAATAATGCGATTGATAGCTGTCTTGACTTCGGCGCGACGAGCACGTGGGCCGGTGATCTTGCACTGTCGGAAGGGACCACCATCGGTAGCCGCCAAGAATTGGACACGGCAATTCGTGTCAGCTTCGATCCGTCGCAAATTCTCTCCTTGGCGGCCGATGATGAGGCCAACCAGACTGGACTCTATCTGAATCGTCTCAGAGTTGTCATCACCACCACCTCTCAGAGGAGATCTTTCTCGGCCGGCGGCGCCGCCACGAGGGGAGAAGGTGCGCCCACGTGATGGGGGAGAGTAGGAACGTTCGCGATATTCTCGACCCTGAGGAGCCCCACGACGATCGTCTCGGTATGAGCTGCCATTATGATAGTCGCCACCGCCGCGAGGAGGAGATCGTGATCTGGATCGGCGGAAGGACCTGTCAGAGGTTCTGGGTTCTGAGCCATAGACGAGCGGGCGGTCGTAAGGCGTAATGCCCTTCTCGGTCGCATATGCTCTCGCCTTAGAAATAACATCGTCAAAGTTCATCGTACCCGAGTTGACGGGTCGAAGAGCGCTCAGGTCGACATTGCCGCTGGAGGCGGGAGCGGGCAGGGCAGAGCCGGGAGGAGCAAAACCCGCGACGCCTGGGGGCGGGGGTTGATACGACGCTGGCTGAGCGCTGCCAGGCGGTGCTGGGTATGCGCCAGCAGATGCAGGCGGCGTCTGGTTCGAGGCTGACGACGGAGGCCTTTGGGAAGCTGATGCGCGCGGTCAGTTTGGGGTCTGGGCTCCATCACAGGTTTCTGGTGTCTCACCAAGCGCGGCCAAGATGCTCTGGATATCAGGATGCGCAGGCTCGGCCATGGCGACGGATTATTGCAGTATAGAGTGCAGAGTATGTATGTTCCAAGCCGGTAGAAAGCCGCTGCTAGAATACGGTACAGCGCGATTGACTGATGGGCAGAAAACGTCGGTAACCGGGGGTCAATGGCAGATTGAGAGCCGGAGCGAGCGAGCGAGCGAGAGTACAGTAACAGCAACAGTAGGTGGATTGATTTTGATTAACACAGCATAGGCAATGTTCACAGATTGGACACGCGCGCAATTTTAAAAACCCGGCGACCCAAATTGTAATCAACGTCGTATAGCCACTTGCGATCGGATTGGTATGGTATCTCGCTGGACACAATGCGACTTGCGAAAAGCAAGGTAGAAGATGGATTCAGGCACTATTAGTTGGATTTTTGCGAAGAAAGAGCGAGAGCGCAGCCTTTGTCGGACCAAGTATACAAAGCCGTCCAGGCGGTCGCAGCGCTAATCCCGAGAAGTCGCCTCACTCAAAGCCAGGTGAAGACAAAGGGCGCTTTGTCGCTGAGCCTGTGGATAGTGGTTGCCTTGAGGCTGGAAGATGGTGGAAGGACTGGCGATGGCCATGATATTGATGCAATTTTTCGTGTAGTTCAAGGCGACCGGATTAACGATGCGCCGGGGCAAGTTTGGGGTTGGACCGTTGCAGTAGAGCGTTAAAGCGTTAGAGGCGGACCCCAGTCGCCGTTCGCCGTTCTGGTACCTGAAAAGACTGGACTGGGTGACAAAAAAGGCCTCTCGAGTACGAGTAATATTACAGCAATGCTCAACTACTGCTTTCGTCCTCGGCGCTCCGTTCGGAATACCACCCTGGCATTAGCCGTAATTGACACGGCCTGGGGACTCGACGCTCGACTTGGCAGAAGCTAATCTCATGCTGCATTCGACAAGTTGCTGGACTGTAAGTGGCGAGCGTGAGGAGCGGGTACGAGTCCCTGCAGCTTGATCTAGGTGCCATCCAAGGTCCCTTGACTTACTCGCAAATCACACCAGGCCGATGCAAATGTAATTTCACTCTGCCAAACAGCCCGTTTCGTGAGGAGGCATGGATTGATGACAATGACACCATGTGATTGATTGATGCTCAGGCCACGAGACGCGGCTATCGCGAAAGCTGCACTATTTGATTTGCACGCTGCTGGTCTGTTACCTAGTCCTGCCGAGCAGGCAAGGTTCGTCGGCAATCCATGGAGGTTCAGTTCAAGCTCAGCAACGGACAAGCAACAAGTCACATGCGTCGACAGGGGCACTTGATTGAGACAAGCTGCGGAATTGGCTGCCCGCGTACTCGTATGAATTGTCTCTGCCCGTATTTACTGCCCGTTCAGTGGTCGCCGGTACCCGGAAGGTCTTAGTAGGTAGCGCGCTATTCACTTTTTGAAAGTATTCGTACGGTGACATGAGAAAAATCCTTCCATTCGGGTCTCAAGTCTTTCCCGAACGCTATTGATTACGCGCGCCGCCGAGTCTAAGCCGCACCCATTATGCTTTTTTTGGTCCGGTAGCCACGGAATCTTGCTCGTATAAGGTCAGCCAACGGTGGGCTGGGTCGGGTTTTTGTGTGCTTTTTATTACGCGTGGCCGTCCTATTAAATACCTGAAGGGACCGTTGGTCAACTGACTCGTGATTCTCGTCATATTTGTTGTATAGACTTCACACTCGTTCAATATGAGATATCGCCCATGAAACGGATTGGCTTTTTTACTTGACTTTGAGACGAAGAAGAAGAAAAGCATTGTTCGTTTTCAACGTGCCACACCCATCGCACGTTTCATCATTTTATCCGCAAACGATCCCGAGCTACCCATCGACGGCTTCCGGCACGGAGCAGACAACCGAGTAGCAATATGTGTACACGCAACGTCATCGAATATCGCTGCAAGCATCAGGTCTCGAGAGGAAACACGCGCTGCTATCGCGACGATTGCCCCGGCAGAACGGACGACCTCTCCTACGATACCGAAGACTGCCCGCAGTGCGAAGGCCATAAGAGAGTCCAATCTGCGCGATGGTGTCCCATGGGCTGCTCATGCAAATGCGTGGTCATGTAGGACCGGGTTGCTGAGCGGGGACAGAATAAATATCAGAAGCCTGTCGATTTGTGCTTGTGCGACCGGAACGAAGCAGATTCAGTTGGTGTACGATGCCGACTGAAGCTGTGACTTGTGTCGCTATATCGAAAAACGATGGCTTTGTTCACCAAGCCCGTTTTAGGACAGCAAAAGCAACAATATCGGCAAAAAAAAAAGGAACGAAAAGAAAAACTCAGAACGCAATATTGACATACTCACCGCGAGATACTGTTATTTACCTCTTTGAATATTTTTGCTATACCAGTCGGATCTTCGGCATGTTCGGTTTTGGTTTTGGTCTGGAAATGACCACAGCTGCTATGTACCTGTAGGTGTGGATAGATGATGATATGACGATAAAAGTGCTCGTTTGGCTGCATGTGGAGGAGAAGAGGATGAAGAATGACGACGATATAAGTGCAAAGGAAGCATATAATTGGATACGAGATTTTTTTGATTTTTTTTATATCTCTAGGCATTACCTTAAATTATAAAAGTTGAGCGTCAATCTTATCAGCATTTTCATCACACCCGTCTCTTCGGTAGTACGCTACTGCATTGTCTACTCATGCTTAGTAACCCAATGTGACGCAAAATCTATGCATCAAATCCCCCCAAATCCAAACTCCGTACACTCGCAGTCGGCTCCCTTTACCCCGTTTTACGACAACCAGTGATGGACCTGTCGATTCCATCAAGACCAGGATTGCAGGCTGATCACTGCTGGCCCCCACCTGGGGAAAGCTTGCCGGCTAAAGCGCCGCCTAGCTGCTGACCAGACCAGACCAGACGCCTTTTAGCCACCGCTGCAGCGCCTCGCTACGAGATATTAGCTCCAAGCAGTAGCCTGGACTGCTCCACGGCCACTGAGCCACACGTGGAATGACACCCGCAAGCGCTAAAAGCCGCACTTCTGCAGGGCCTACAGGGGAGCTGCTGGCCAATCCCACCGCTCTCTGGCCGTCGTCTGCGAATCCCCAGCGTAGCATCCGCAACTTCTCCAGGTTCCCTCTCCGAGACATCGCCATTCGCTGCCAGACAAGTTCGTCAGTTTGTCGAGCTCTGTGATTCTGCTTCGCCATGGCCAAGAAGGCGCGTCAAAGAATCAGCTATGGTGAGACTCTCCGCCTGCATTTTCGCTATCTGTCCACTCCATTCCGTTTCTTTCCTTTCCTTTACAGTCCGGACTGCACACAAGCTGCTTGTTAATGAGCCCACCCCGCACGCGACCGACGACCCAGATCAGACGAACCAAAGCTCTCATGCGAGTACTTGGGAGATGGACCATGCACAACACCGCCGTTGATGAGAATCTGATTTCCGACTGCTAACCGTCTCTTCCCAGTGCTCGAGAATGCCAAATCCTCGGCAGGCGGCCATCGCCTCGGCGTCAATGGCCTCGCCGTCGATGCGGACAACGCCATCCTGTAAGCCATGTTGCGTCTGCCAGTGTCTGTGCTGTGGTCGAGTAGAACATCTTCGCTAACAAACGCCCTCTCTCTCCAGCTACTCTGGTGGCCGAGATGGTATGATTTGCGCCTGGGACCTGAACCTTGACCTGCGGCACCGAACCGACATCATCGACGATGCATCCGCGAAACCAAAGTCGACCACGACGTTCCGAGCCCAGACGCAGGCGCATATGCACTGGATCAACGACCTCGCTCTAGCACAGCACAACACCGCCTTAGTATCGGCATCTTCCGATCTCACTGTCAAGGTGTGGCGACCACACTCTCAGGAAGACAGCACCCGCGCCCAGAAGATTGGAGAGCACGACGACTACATCAAGTGCGTCGCAACGCCGCCAAGCGATATGAATGCCAACTGGGTTGCCTCGGCAGGCTTGGACCGCAAAATCTGCCTCTGGGATCTCAATGGCGGGGGCAAGACGCTCGAGGTCAACGTCAAGGGCGAGGAGACGACCGAGAAGGGATCTGTCTACGCTCTCGCCGTTGGTCGTAATCTCATTGCCAGCGGCGGCCCAGAGAAGACGGTCAAGCTCTACGATCCTCGTACTGGCTCCAAAGTCTCCAATCTCGTCGGTCATATAGACAACATTCGCGCCATTCTAATCGACGACGTGGGCGATACCATATTGAGCGCCAGTGCCGACAAGACTATCAAGATGTGGAGTGTCAAGGGCGGTCGCTGCATGTACACGTTTACAATGCATGACGAGAGCATCTGGTCTCTGTACTCGGATGACCCTCGCCTCGGCATCTTCTACAGCAGTGATAGGTCGGGTCTCGTCGCCAAGACCGACGTACGAGGTAGCCTAGAGGACATGGATGATGGATTGAGTCTCGCTGTTGCACAAGAGCATTTCGGTGTCTCCAAGGTTGTGGCTGCAGGCGGTCACATCTGGACAGCTACGAACCGATCGTCAATTAACCGCTGGGAAGACGTGGACACAGGCGCAAACCTGCCGCTTCCCGAAGAGTACCGCCGTCAACGTGCAATGTCAGCTGCGTCCAACAAGACAAGGCAATCAACGGCAACTACTCAGCCGCAAACGAATGGGTCGGCCAAGAAGGAAAAGGAGATACCCGCCGAGTCGATTCTGAGAATATCCAACACAGCCACCTTCCCGTCGCGCACGCCTCTGGACCCAGAACCAACCCCCGGTAATGACGGCTTATCAAGAAAGAATTCGGAAGTGGTCGTGGAACAACCCGAGCCGGAAATCAAGCCCATCCACACCCTACCAGTAGAGACAATTGAAGGTCAATTCGGCCTTTTGAAGCACAAGCTACTCAACGATAGGAGGAGGGTCTTGACTTTGGATACGGCTGGCGATGTATTGCTGTGGGATTTGATCAAGGTATGCCAAACCCGAACCTCTTCATTACTGCTGTGCTCCAAGGTGGCCCCATGCTTACAGCTATGCAGTGCAAACCTATTCAGAGCTTTGGAAAGCAACATCTCGAAGATGTCGAGAGGCAGGTCAATACGCGAGAAGCAGTAGCTCCTTGGTGCTCAGTTGACCTGAGCTCTGGTAATCTCACTGTCGTGTTGGAGCCCTTCAACTGCTTCGACGCCGAGGTGTACGCTGACGAACTCGAATTGGATGAGCCCATTGAGTTCAGGGATGACCAAAGAGGTAGATGACAATGCCCTGTTCGTTCTCCAAATCTATGCTCAACTAGCTAACACGATGATCCAGTGAGCCTCGGCAAATGGATCCTACGGTACTTGTTTGCCAATCTTATTGACGAGGAAATTCGACGCGACGAATCACATCGCTCAAAGCTAAACGAAGGCGTAGAGAAACGACAGGCTGCCACCCGGGCAGAAGCGCCTACGTCAATCGTCATTCCCGGGCCTGGTATTGGAGCTATGTCAGATCAGCTCCTGACACCACGCGCGATTGCTCCTCATCTTCAAGTGACCACCCCTGGTCTGGCGATTGGGCTGGCGTCGCCTGGTGTCCAAATGACGCTCCAAGGCGTGCCAGAGGAAGCAGTTGCGAGCCCTTTGGAAAGGGAAGCTTCTCGTCCATCAGCTGAGAATGACTACTTCACGGCTGGCATTGCGCCAGCTGGTGGCGCCGCGGCCGCTCCTGCGGCGGCAGAGACATCAGAGCCAAAGACGTCTACGGATAATAGCAACGAGAAATCCAAGGAGAAGGAGAAGGCTGCCGACAGTAAATCACCATTCAGCAGAAAATTCCGCATGTCATTCAGCTCCAAGAGAATCGGCCGGTCGGCATCTCAAGCAACACAAGAAAAGCCCGTCGTTGTGGACGACAAGGCCGAAGAGTCTGAGTCTTCTTCCAATCACGAAAAGGAGGTTGATGACAGCTTCTTTGGCGTGATCCAAAAGATCCGAAACGAATATGACAAGCAAATTGCCGAGTCTCCCGATAAATTCGTCGAGACGCGAGTAACACCGAGCTTGCCATCCGACACACCCGTTTTGAAACTCCCTCTGGGGACCAAGGTCATTATTCAGGAGGAAACGTCTGGTGGCAGTGCAAATCTGTACCAAGGAACTGTGGAGAATCTCGGCAGAGATGCCGATATCATCGAGCAAAAAGCGCCCATGTGGCTCGGTGACGTGTTACTACAGAACCAGATCCCCTTGAAAGACCCCGTCAAGATATCCTTTGTCTTGCAACCCATGGGCAACCTGCCTCCTATTGCGACGGATGGTAACAGCCGTCTGAACGCCAACCGGATGCTGCGGGTGAAGAAGATTCTGGGCTATGTTTCCGAGAGGATTGAGCCAGAGCAAGAGGAGGACCCCAACGCGCTCAAGCCCGAAGAGTATCTCGAACTGTACTGTAATGACCAGGTAAGCACACCCGCCACCATTTGTCTTATTGTTTTCGTCCCAAGTTTCAAATGACTGACAACAATCTTCTGCTGCAGCTACTTCATCCAACAATGAACCTGGCCACGCTCCGGACCCACGTCTGGAAGGGCGGAAGTGACATTATGCTCTATTACAAAGCCAACGGCCGCAAAGAGATCCTCCCATTGCCAACAATTTCTAGTACAAAGTCCGCGGACGCGAGCGTACCACCAGTCCCACCACTCCCCGCAGGAGAGGCGGCGACTGAGACTACCAACGGTGTATAAGTGTGAACGGCAACACAATTGTTTGTTATACCTTGTTCTGTGCTTTCTTTTATATATCAGATCCCTGACAGCGTCACGTTAAAAATGATTTTCCTTCTTTCTTCTCTCCTTGAACTATAATTTATGTCCGCGCTTCGAGGTATATTGCTATCTTCAAAACAGTTTTCTCTGTCGTCTATTGTCATGTCGTTACTATACAAAATCATCATGGATGGGGGAGAAAGAGGATATACAGTATTGATACGCTGGTCTATTCATACAAAGAGCCCTCCTAATTCTTGTTCCTGTTTATACAGCCAAGTTGATACATATATATATCCCCGTCGCCATAGCGCCGATCTATATAGTCCCATTTTGATTCTTGTTTCCCTTTTATGTTCCCACTTTTCTCTCTCAAACTCCGTGACGTTTTTTGGTTTATGAGCTTATGCTGTTCATGGTGTTGATGACCCATTGGTAGCTCCCCAGGAATATCGCACCGCCAATGGATATCCACGTCACCCGCGGCGCAATCCCAGCAAAGAAGGGCCGCACGCCCTCGTCCCTAACCATGCGCCGGAACACATCGCCCACGGAAACCCGCTCCTTGGACAGCATGACCCTCGTCTTGAGCACGTCAAGTGGTGTTGTTGATGCTGCGGCCACACCTCCCGCCAAGCTCCCGTACAGCGCGCTCTCCCCCGCCGACACGTCCTTGCCGTCGCCGCGGCGCTTCCGGCCCCAGGCCTTCATTCCTTCCCACAGCGGGAACTGGATCACGGTGAAGGGCACCTCGCGGAAGACGGTGATGCCCCAGCCGCGGTACAGCTCGCGCCATACTGCTGCTAGGCTACCTCCCGGAGCAGAGTACCGGCTGAGGATGTGGCCCAGCGCCTGGGCGGAGGAGCCGCCGTGGTGGCCGGCCTGGGCGCGCTGCTTGACGACCTCTGTGGGCACGCGGACGGAGCAGGCGGCGATTTCGCCCAGGCTGGAGGCGAGCATGTGCGTGAGGACGTCTGCGGGCACCCACGTCCTTGAAACATCACCATCTCCGCCGCCGTGTATGCGCTGGCCAAGGAAAGCCTTTGTCGTCTCGTAGGTGCAGAAGAAGAATGCCGCGCCGGGGGCGGACCCGACGACGGCGGAGCCGATGCCGCGGTAGATTCCCGAGAACCCCCCCGAGGGGAAGAATCCGGCGGAGGACTGGAGGCGGGTCTTGAGGGTGTCGAGGGGGAAGAGGGAGAGGTCGACGGTTGTTCCTGCGAGGGCGCCGGCGAGGAGGGCGGATTGGAAGGATGGCGGTTGGGGAGCCATTGCGGGGATTGTCGATTGGGACTTTTAAGGAGTTAGGGGGGGAGAGAGAGAGAGGAGGAGAGGAGGAAGGGCTGTGAAAGCCCTAACCTTTTTATCGGAGGGATTGGGAAGTTTTTGGGGGGGGTTTTTGGTGATGCGTTTAATCGAAGCTCTTTCTTTTTGGGGTGATGCCGATATAGGTGGGATTTGGGTGGTGTGGGTTATCGATAACCGCTGCAAGCCGGTCGGAAATGCGAGCACTTTAGGTGTGTTGCCGAGGGTGCAACTTTGGCTTGCTTACCCTGAAGGGGGAAGAGTACTGGCAGTATCGGGGGGATTGATGATTGCACTGGTGATGGAAATACATTATCGAGATTGCTGGTGTTGTTTAGTGGTTCTAAGATTAAGCTTGTTTACTTTCATGTGATGCTCATTTGATGATGCAATTGCTGAATGTTGTTGTGGTGATTGTTGGCTCTCCTTGAGGCTATGGATGCATCCAAGTATACGGAGTACAATCAATCTCGACTTATACAGATGCTATTACACAAACGAGACAGCTCTCATTCCGCCATCCATAGCAGAAAGTGGCAATTCCAATTTACATCTTTTGTTCACAATTAACAATATTGAATAATAGAAGAAAAACTTCAGCTCCCCCCACCCCTTCACATCCCATCTCTCATACTCGTGCCTGCCTTGCTCGTCTCCTCAGCAGCCCTCTTGGTCCTCTCCTGCAACGCATCCATCTTTTCCGCCAAATTCTCTTTTGACGCCCGATCCGCCTTGACAGCCTCCTCGCTGTCGGACGCAAGTTCCGGCTTCCAATGGCCTGAGCCCTTTTTCTGCTTGGCGAGGGAGTCTTGCTTGTGGTGGTCGTAGTCAACGCTGGTTTCTACAGTCCATCAGTTAGAACGAGCTGTCTCCTCTCGAAAGAAGCAATTCAATGATGAGAGAAACTCACGATTTGATGATTCTTTCAGACCCAGTCTCTTTGTTGCAGAAAAAGCAAAGCCGCGGGTCGCAACAGCTCCGCGCGTCCACAAGACGCTGGAGACGGGCATCATCTTGGTAGCACTGGCAAATAGCATTGTGACTTGAATTGAGAGTAATTAGACGTTTAGAATATCGATTCAGGGAGGAATAGGGATGGAAAAAATGATGGAGGAGATGAATTGAATAAGAAAATCACGAGCCTTTTAAATGGAAAGGGCTTTTCTAAACGTCATGTCACTCTCCACATTGCTGATACGCATCGAAACGTCACAGACACCGCACATCGCCAAGTCACTCCAGCAAGCGAGGCTACAAGCAGAGCGGCGTGTGACGTCACCATTGCAGCATGTCTGCCAATCTCCCCCAATATAAGGAACAACACGATCCTCGGTAATTTCAGCACGATCAGGGACATCAAGATAAGCATAATTCCATAATTCCATTCTATAAATTGAATTCCGGCACGAACCTCGCCGTTTTCATCGACGAATGCAGCATCTCAATTTCAACACGACGCAACATACATGCTGGCGGAACCTACGGCTATTACTCCGTACAAATCACACCCAATGTCCTGACATCTCATCCAAAATACGCTCACATTCATCATCACAGTTTCAAGAGGCACCGTCATATTTGTTTAAACATTCGTATATTCTTCGTCCTGTTGGCCTTTCAAGCCGCGGTATCTAAACCACACACACATGCGCCATAAAAATCCCGGACACACTGAAGTTTCCCATGAAATTGCAACACCAGGGCGTTCCAAAAAAAGGGCCTGAGAACCCCGGGAACCCTACCCGCAAACCAGATCATTGTCATAGCTCCCTCCCATCCACTCCAAGATGCTTCGCAAGAAAATAATCAAACAAGATCAAACATATTTGTCTTTCCCAGACTAGAATATCCAGTAACACAGGGGCTCGCGTGTTGTCAGAGCAGCGAAAAGAAGAACCAGACAGGACAGAATCCACGCGCCGCCTCCCTCAAGGAGGAGGGCCAAAAGTTGTTGTAGGCTGTAAAAAAACACTCTCAAGACAAAAAAGATCAAGCCGCTTTCCCCATTCGATTTGCACACAGCGGCGCCGCATCAACTCCCCCAAGAAATCGACTCAGACCAACTCCCCATTATTTCCCGGTAATAAAAAAGATAATAAAAAAAACCGTTTCCAGTATGGTGATGCGCAAACAAGAACCGCTCATCTTTCCAGAACCCCGCCAGCCCAAGGTATTTCCCATATGTGACTAGACAAGAACAGCCGTGCCCCCCAACACTTTCATAAGATATCGCTTCTATATCTTTCTTTTTTTGTTGTCTTGATGACTTCGTAAAACCCGTATAACCGCAACAAAGGGAGAAGGCATTTTATGGTTTTAAGCAGGAAGGACAATTCGCTTCCCAAGATGGTGAGACGCCGGATGATCGTAAAAAGAAACAAATCCCACAACTCCACTGTCGGTTACCGATGCAACACAATTATAGAGAACTGCAAGGAAATTTGCCGTGATACAAGGAGGAAAAATAAAAAGAAAAACGCCATACCTGCCCCAGCAGCCTTGATCGAACAAGGCGAAATGGCAAGAGAAAATGACAAAGCAAAAAACAAAAATGGTATCGATCTTTCTCAAGTCGCGCCGGTAATATCCTCGTAAGAAAATCCTGTCGAAACAAATCGGTGTATGGCGATTATAGGTGCTTATACATAGGAGTGGGTGGAGGTAGTGTGTAAGAGTGTTGTGAGGAAGATGAGTTGTTTTTGGGTGTATTGAGATATAAAAGGGGAGTCAACAGCCTCGAGGAACCCAGCCCGCAAGAGAAGTGAGGGATGTCACTTTTGATTTTTTTGTTGTCGAGTTTCACTTGTGCCCGCCAAGACCAGAAAAAAGAAGCTTGCTGCGAATGGCGCAGTGTCGAATTTTTTTTCCATCCAACGATCACGGCAACCGACAGCGGTGCTCTGAGGTCGTCTCCATGGTTATCATGCCATGGCAGTCTCCCCCATGCGAGGGAGCGCAGACGACCCGCTAAGCACTCTACCATCGGCGAACGGATTGCTGCAGTCGGGCAGGCGATAGTGAAGGGGGCGGGCTGGGCACGGAGGTGCCAGTGGCAGGGTTGACAATGGGGATGGCATTGCGGGGACGAGCAGCCATCCGGAAGGCGACAGTCAAAGGCTGGACGCCGGGAGGAGGAATAAAGGGAGGAGACGAAGAGTTGAGAGAAAAGGCGGGGGCGACGGTCTGAGGCTGCTGGGTGGGAGAGGCCTCGGGAGAGTTGCTGGCCAGCGACGAGCGCTCAGAAGCAGAGATGGACACCAACTGTTGCAGCGGCGAGTCAGAGAGGCTGCGTGAAGGGGAAGAATCCACCGGACTCGGAGGATAACTCACGTCGCTTTCAGTCAACAGGTTGGGGCAGAACTCCAGGTCGTCCTCGAGGTCAAAGGATCGGCCGGCCTCGAACCGGGTGCGGAACGCAGACAAGGCGGCCGTCTCGTTGAGCTCTCGCATGCTGCGCACGCCGCGGAACTGGCGTTGCGACTGCGAGACGTTGAGACGAGGGGTTCTGCGATTGCGGCTGTTGGTGTGGTGGTGGGAGACGGGAGCAGCATGCGCAGTATGCGCGTTGAATCCGTAGTATGAAGACATGATTGCAAATCTGTGAGGTAGCTAGGGATCCAGCGTAAGGGTTTTAGAGGAGCGACGTTTCGAGTGGTGGTTGTGGTTGTGGTTGAGATTTGCGATTGTGTGCGTCAAAAGCGGTCGCGGAGGTGGTAGGGCAGGAAGAGGGTGCAGCAAGTCTTCTTGGCCTGAAAAGCGAGATTAAATTAGACAGATGGGGACAACGAAGCAAGATAAACTCGGCGCTGTTGTCGTGGCGAAGCGATGTACTAAAGAAATCTAACTTGTGGGAAGAAAAGTGTTGAAGAGATGCAGAAATCCGTTGGTGGTGAATTTTTTACTTTTTTGGTGTCGAAGGTGGTAAGTTGGCGGTAGTCAGAATGGGATCGGGTTTGGGGGCGGGTGGTACAAAGAATAGAAAGGGTGGGAAGCAGAAAAGCAGGAGCAGGGCAGAACCTCTTGGGGGGCTGGCAGCGGCCTTTTTGTTTGGTTGAGGGACCTGGAGGGACGCGAGAGAGACTTGGGCACAGCCTGTCGAATAAGATTCCGGCGAGCCAGGATAGGCCGTCTTCGCCACCAGCTAGCGATTGGGCTGGCGTGCAGCAGCGCTACTGGTCCTGGCCGGGGCGCCGTACTGGGCCTAGAGCCGCTGGGGGGGTGCGTGGCTGTACAGTGGTGGACACTGTGTGGTTTTCCGGCGGCGGCGGTTGTGTTGAACTGGTTGTGTGCGTAATACCAGGTACGTACCGGGGGGGCATTTGTAAGAGTGCAGGTCTGGACAGTCACCTCAGTTCAGTCAGCCAATCTGCCCGTGATTGCGCACTGTGGCACCGTGAGAGTGCCAACGCAACGCAGCGCAACGGCGAGGGTGCTGGTCCTGGCCTGGCACCGCGTGGTGGTTCGATGGGGGCCTGGGGGGACCGTGCCAGGTCGGTGGCGACCGCACTGCGGCTTCGATTCCGCACTGTACCGCGCTGCTCTGTGTTGCTCTGCTCTGCGCTTACTGTACCTACTGTACATATTGACTGTACTCGTATCAATGTGCTTGTAGTGGAAACGATTGACTGGATCCATCAATCATCTACAGTATTGAATTGAATGCTTGCAAGCGGCCTCTGCGCAGTGACAAATGAGTCTCATTCGCCACAAAGCTCGCCCGACTCCTGCTACAGATTCTCAGACCAGGTCTCACTCTCACCCAAGAAAGAGAGAGAGAGTGTGAAAGAGAACCCCCAGATTCTGTCGTCGTGCACGGACAGGCGGATGCAGTCGCTGCTCGTACATGTACCAGGTTGGTCTGGTATTCCGTACAGGTATTGCTGCACACCCACGCCCGCATTCACACAGAGTACGGAGTACAGGCACTGGATACCTTACCTGGCAACTGAGACATGCCCGCAGACTGGACTGGATGCAGCTCTCAAACCCCAAACCGCGCGCATCCAAGACCCTACAGTAGGACATGCATACACGCTCGCTCCTACAGTGTCCGCGCTCGGCATTCATCATACTGTATGAGTACAGTGCGACCCCGTCCGAGTCCACGCTGGACCGGCTGGTTTTGCCATTGAGCCCGCCGCTGCCCCTGCATGGCTGGCCGAGGACTGTGCAAGCATCCATGGATCTCTTCATGTCCCAGCAACTCAGCGCCCCATCGCCAACTGGAGCCTCTCATCCACAGCGTGCCAGAATCAGCGCCGCCAGCGTGGATGCTCTGCGCTGGCCGGTACCAGCAAATTGCGTGGCTGACTGCGTGGAGGACAAGTCACCTGCTGCGTGACCACGTCTTGCACTGTGGACTCATGGCTTCATCCACGAAATGAAAGGCAGAATATCCATTCATGGTCAGTGCCACCGGGTAGGTTTTGCACTGTCCTTCTGGGAGCATCTGGACCCGTCCAGTCACATTGCAGTACCAAGATCCTTCTACCATCCAGAGCTTGTGTACGAGTACAGTAAACTGGACCTTGACAATACACACTGTCCGAATACTGTACAAATCACAACATACGGGCGCTCGTACAGACAGTGCCAAGTGCGAAATAACCGATCGCTCTTCGTTGGGGCCCAGGATCTGCCGGCCGGACCTCAACTGGGCCCCCTCGTGGTTGCTGGCCCATTCCAGCTCGCCAACAAACGGCATCAATGATCACTTGACTGCATCGTTTTCGCGGCTAGTGCGCCGTCGGTACGTGAGACTGCTAGTCCGCGATCTGCTGCTGACCAACTCGGTGCCAATCCTCCAAGCGATGCCGCCTCGCTTTTGGCACCTGGTGCCGAGCACAGTAAGTCGCCATCGTTGCGAGCAAAGCGAGCTCAGGAACAGTAAGATTGAAGCTGCCAGCTTGGGCTCGCTGCTACCAGAGGACTAATAAAACTGCTTGCCAGCTTGTCAGCCGTGGACATGGAGCATCTCTCTTCATGGAAATTTCGCCATCATCTGCTCGGAAATTGGGGCAATTCCGGTTGTTTGTTCGTTTGGGTATTTTCTGGTCCGGCGTCTGGGGTGCTGTTGAGATGCCCGCCTCGTGAATTGGATTGCCGCTCTGGCATCAACTTGCAATTACGAAGCAATCAAAGCGTTTTCAAGAGACCGAGATCCATCACTCCAACTTCGATGAGCAACCACATATGAGCATGTCCGGCACGGCAAGGTTCGACTTGGTTAGGTTTCAATCTCGGGCCTTGCTGGCCCGCATCTGCATGGACGGCTGCTACCGACATGCTGGCTCCAGTGTCAGTCAGTCAGGCCCTTCTTTACCTTGATTTCATGTTTATTTTTGTCTTTGTTTTCGCCGCGTGTGGTTTATTGACTTGCAATTCAATGTTTTTGCCGCACAAGCGCATGCGTGTGCCGAGACACTTGCGGGAGAGACAGTGTCAGAACCACTCGATACCACCATGGTTCGTCCTGGACATGGCACCAAGGACGGAATCGCCATCATGTGTGTCGCATTTCTGGCCTGTTTCGACACTCTGAAATTGCACACCCCAAAATCCGCATCGCTAGGGGACCGACTGAGAAACGCATTCCGTTTCTCGCCTTGTCATCTGCCTCCATACTTGGTACCTGCGCCAGCTACCTTCAGGGCTAGTGAAACCCAGGCAGCCCCTGGCAGGGAGAAGAGGAGCATTGGACCCCCTTGGGTCTGTTCATTGACCCGCCGATGCACAATGGTACGGGTGGTTAAACATCACTTCAAGGCACTCTGATCGTAATCTGTGTCTGCCTGTGCCATGGAATCCATATTCGCCACATTGGCCGATTGACTTTCCCCTCAGGGATCATCACAGGTACCATCTCGCGGATACAGGTACGAAGCCATGAGCTCTTTTGCGCCAGATGTGGACGATAAGGAGGACACTTTCCAACGGCCCGGCCGCCCACCGGCTCCAAACTCTAGAGAAGCCTTCAGGTCATTTCACGCCCATGTTGTGTGACTGCGAGCAAGCCATCAAATCCACTCACACTTGCAGACCCAAAACCTCTCACCACTAATCCACTCTGGGGGGAAAGGTGGCGGCTCTAGTAAGCTGGGTGCTGGGTTCTCGCACCTCTCGATCCGCACTGTGGCGTGGTGGTTGGGTGGTCGAGGTGAAATGACGATGCTAAAAAGGATGCAGACACAAGCGCCACGAGCAGCAGCAAGGTTTTTTGCTCTATCAAATGACAGGTCGAACCAACGCCACTGTCGGCAGCCAGCCCGGGTTGCTGCTCACTGGCGGCACAGCATTGAATCCAATCTGATGATGGGAATCCTTTCCCGGCGTTGCAGATCCCACCAACGGATTGCTCCTCCAGAGCTTGCTTTTCAACTTTGTCTATCAATCATGTCTGCACAGATCCGCCGGATTCCGACGGAAAGTACTCCGTATGGATATGAATATGGTGATGGATACCGATCATGAATGCAAATCCGCCCGCACTTACACGCAG
This sequence comes from Trichoderma guizhouense, assembly GCA_002022785.1. NCBI lineage: Eukaryota > Fungi > Ascomycota > Sordariomycetes > Hypocreales > Hypocreaceae > Trichoderma > Trichoderma guizhouense. The sequence continues at coordinate 150,192 of LVVK01000010.1, forward strand.
ATAGAAATTGGGAGGCAACTTTCCAAGAATGATCGGCTCATGGCTGTCCCCCAAGAACAATCTAATTTCAGGTTTCACAGCTGCATTGGATCGAGCCGGGCTTCGACCTGTTACACCGCGGCATCGATCTGCAGAGAGCTGCTTCGCCTCCCCCATGGCTGGCTTGGTTCGACTCCAATGCAACGAGGCTTGGTTCTGGCCAATCTGATCTACATACTCCAGATGGAGGGGATCTGAGTGGCCGCCGGCGGTTGGAGCCGTGCGTGTAGCAGTAGCATTCGCAGTGCCCGAGAGCTATTCTTGAAGTCTTGCTGCCACATCATGCCATGCGTTTGGCCATGCCTCCAAGGGGATGCCGTCATCACTGGTACCCTATCGCCTGTCGGTGGTCTGCTTCAGTCACAACTCGCAGTAGCGCCATAGCCGCTGGTCATGATGCCCATCTGCAGTCCTCCTTGCTGGAGGACCTATTAAAAGCTAGTACTATGCGGCGTACTGCACGATTCTCACGGTTGAGCCGGTAGCGTTGCGTCTCGTTGCAGAAGCAAGCTATTGCTGTACTACACCGGTTGAGACTCGAATAGAACACTGCCATGTTGAGAGCGCTAAAGGAAGCGTCATTCAGCCACAAGCGCCGACGTTTGTACAAGACGGCCACTCCTGGTGCTGCCAGTACAGCAGTTAAACGCCGGGTCGGCTCCGACGTGACCCTGGGATGAAGAAAGAGATGGATGGGTGGTCTGGCTCCTGGTTCGAGTAACAGCCATAATGTGTGGCACGGAAGCGCACTGGTGCCGGCACAAGCTACAAGCTGGTTGCTCGCGCTCGCGCTCAGGCTCGCCGCTCAACTCTTTTTCGATCCTGGCATCCCTCATCTCATCTCCCTGCAGACAGACTACGCAAAGCGCACAGCATGTCTCGGAGCATTGCCGGATACGGTCCCCAGGCTCAGGTCTGCACGGACGTGTAGTTACAGTACAAGCAGCAAACCATTTCGAGGACCATCTCGAGAACCCCAGATCGCCCGCTGTGTCCGGCTCGGTTCGCCGCTCCATCTTGCGGCTGCTGCTTGCGCCCGGCACCTTTGGGCTCTCCAGGCCCGTTGGACTGTCGGCATCTGCACCCCATACTTGAACTTCGGATTCCGTACTCGGGCCACTGCGCTTTGATATTGATGTTGAGCGGCTTTGGTTGTGCCTGTACCTAACAGCGAGTAGTCCTCGTACTGTACGATCGATCGTCAGCTTATTGGCTCTTTTCCGGATGCACTCCGTAAAGGATGAAGAACGCCCCGTTCCTTTGCACTTCTCTGTCGTTTCCTTTGGCCTTCTGCAAGGGTTCGATCCCGGAGAGCGTCAGTCTGCCTGCACTCCGCGGGGTCTGCAAGTCCTACGAAGTAGTACATGGGATATCTGTTCGACAACCACCCAGACTTGGAGTACTCACCAAGTACCCAAAGCAGCATCTTCAGGTCCCCCCAGTCTCTACCCTAGCTGTGCCCTGGCGATACCCTGGACGAACCCCATCAAAGAGCGGTGTGGCGGCAGGCCATCAATGTGATTACCTGCTTTCATTGGCCAGGCCCTTGTCCATGGATACCGAGGCCTGATTCCTGTTGGCTGTCCCGAGTCTGTGAGGTGGAGAAGCAAGACATGGCTTTGTGGAGTCGTCGCCCGCATGTGGAGAGACGAGCCTTTGACGCTCTCCGGAGGTGACTTGTGGTCTGGAAGAGAGGTACTTGTGGTTTGGCCAGCGTCTGGAGGTCAGGTACATGCCTCCTGGAGCTGGTGCTGGTGGTTGATGCTGGCTATCAGGGTTGCTCGGCCACCACTGGGCGGAGCGAACGGTAACGCAGCCACTCTTCCACTCTTTCAGCCCAGCCACACGGTGCGAAGCCATCGTGGCCCCAGAAGTGGCTTCGTGGCGCCGGGTCTTCCGCCCTCCCCTACTGCGAGTCTTCCGGCTTGTTGAGAAGCAAGCAGCGCATTCTTTGTGAGCTGCTCGTTTGGGCGGCCACACGGACATGCCGACCGATAAGGTGCTGCGGTGCCAATAGCATATGCAGACTCCCGAGCTGCAGCCAGACAGTTCTGGAACTTGTATCCCACGTCTCCGATCTTATCCATCTCTCCACTTTCAGGCCCGGAGATGCTAATTAATTCAGGCTTTTTCTCGGATTCCCCTTCTTTTCCTTCTCTGCCCTTACATGGAAGCACGCAGGGGGTTCGTGGGATGACGTAGAGCGCAGGAGAGGACGTGCTTTGTTGTTGCAGAAGACTCAACAACGGCCTGCCGCTAGGTGGTTCGACCGATGGCTTCATCATAGCGCATTGCCTAGTCTTTTCGGCCGACTGAGGCTGAGTTGGTTTTACGAGGGTGAAACTGGAGTCATGAACAGACAGCCCCTGAGGTGGCTTCGAGTTATTTTTGGTGAATAGTTGCTGAACCTGTCCGGAGAGCCGCAACGTGGTCTGAAGCAACTGGCAGCACCACAATAACCCCATGATGCTCCGTAGAGGCAAATGCCAACTCGCCACAGCTATTGCAACTGCCTAGACCTGGTGATAGCTGCCACAAGGTTGAACCCGCAATTGACGACCCAATCCCAATATGCCTTGCCCTCGGCTTAGAAGCTGTTGCCATGTCTTCGTATGAAGGAAACGCTTGTATCCTCGGCAACTTGGCGGGGTGACCCTCGGAGGCGGATTATCCTGCCGACAAATCCAACCTCCGGCCAGTTGTTGACCGATATCGTCCCTCTTCGGCGCTTTTGGCTCATACAGTTGCGGCTGCCAGGCGCAGTCAGAGACAACCCCCCTCCGTCAGCCCGTTTGTGCGATTCGCACTCCGAGAATTCAAAATCGCAAAATCATGGTTCCGTACGGACTCCGGCTCCGCTCGGACCAGCTCACAAGGAGGGGCTCTGCTGTCCTGGCGGCGGCGGCATGTCTGTCGCTCTACATGCTCATCAGGCCATCGCTGTCGCCTCGGACAAAGTCGCCCAAGACAGACATTGTGCGCGTGAAAGACCGTTCGGGGACCGATCCGGAGGACCCCGAGAAGGCGGCGCCGTACCCTCCGGAGCTGTTTCCGGGCGGCAAGGACGTCCAGAGTGTATATGGCACCATCAGGATGTTTGAGTGGGGGCCAGAGGAGGGCGAAAAGGTGCTTCTGGTGCATGGCATCGGGACGCCGTGCATTGCCATGGGCGGGATTGCCTGGGAGCTTGTGCGGAAGGGGTACAGGGTGATGGTCTTTGGTAAGTCAAGCTCCGTCTGTATTTTTATTGTATATTTGCGTATATAAACCTGTATCTTCATGAGAGGGGTGAGATGACGAGGCTGCTACTTACACGGCATTGCATGTAGACCTGTTTGGGAGAGGCTACTCCGATGGCCCTTCCAATGCGCCGTACGATGAGTGTCTCTATACCACTCAGATTCTTCTTGTCTTAGCATCTTCGTCTCTGTCGTGGACCGGCGCCTCTTCCTTCCACCTCCTGGGCTACTCGCTGGGGGGTGCTCTGGCTGCGGCTTTTGCGGCATATCACTCGCACATGCTGCGCTCCCTCACCGTAGTCTGCCCAGGAGGCCTCGTGCGCGAGTCCCACCTCAGCTGGAAGAGCCGTATCCTGTACTCCCACGGCGTGCTGCCCGAGTGGCTGCTCCGGAGCTGGGTGCGGGCACGCATCGCGCCGCAGCACGGGCAGAGCGCAGATGTTCCCGATGGAGACGAAGCAGCAGAGGTCAACTTTGACGATGTGACTATGGCCGTCGGGAGGAACAGCTCCGTTAGAGTTGGTGATGTCGTGGGCTGGCAGCTGGATGCTAACCCGGCCTTTGTCGATTCGTACATGAGCACGATTCGGTATGCGCCTATATACGGGCAGCATGATAAGATGTGGGCTGTCTTGGGGGAGCGACTCGCTGCTAATCGGGAGCTTGGCCAAGGGCTGCAGAAAGTGTGCGTTATTCTGGGGGATAAAGATACGCTGATTATCAAGGATGAGTGGGTTGAGGATACCAAGGCTGTTTTGGGAGAAGAGGGCGTAGAGGTTTGTGTGATTTCAGGGGGCCACGAAATCGCCATTTCAAAGGGCAAAGAAGTAGCTGATGTTGCCATGTCGATGTGGAAGAGCAGTCGACATGGTAATAGCAAATCATCCAAGAGTAGCAGCAGCGGTAGCGGTAGCGGAACTCGATCCAAAAAGATTAGACATAGAAATTAGAGCTCGAAGAAGAAGATGATGATGACACATAGAGATTGAAGCTCGAAGAATAAGAAGATTAGAAGACCGGCGCTGTTCTATTTATATGCGTATGAGTATATATATATGAGGTCTTGATGCATCGAGAATATCCCCCACCGAATCCATGCCATGACTGGGTCCCGTGTACTCCAAAACAAAGAAATACGAGTACCTTATAGAAATAGAAACGCTATTTTGGGAAATTCAGACAAAGAAAATTGTTTCAAGCATTCCAAAAAGACACCCTTCCAAAACGCCATGTACCCAATGCTTTCGTCCCTCATTTCCAAATAATATCATGTGTATGGTAAAACGTGCTTGGCGATCACAAACGTTTCCGGAACGGCGGCTTAACGGCGGCTATTCCATTGACGGTTCCTGTTATTGGCCAAGGACAGCCAGTCGGATTGATCACGAATAAGCGCCAGAGTCAGAAACCACCCCTATCTTAGGTTATTTGCATTCGAATTCTCAGTGAGTATGTTCTTTCGTCGGTTCTTCGGTTGGCTCTTCTGTCGAGTCTTACGACGTGCCTACTTGTCGAGATTTCGTGCCTTGACGAACCGGTTGATTTGTTCCCTCGTGAGCTTGTCATTGTACTGTTCATAGCACTCATAGAAGGATATTATCTCCTGGGTTGCGTCTACCATGGCAGCAATATCAACGTCGCTCTCTGCCAACCACGCCGCGAAATGCTGGACACGGGTGATTCTAGCTTCTTGAACTCTCTCCTTAACTTCCGGTGTCGAAGGGATTTCAGAGAGTATCCCGCCCTGGCCTGATCGGGCGGTGTGTGCTTGGCTGAGAGCGGCTTGTGCGGCTGCTAGACCGGCGGCTGCGGCAGATCCCGAGGCACTCTGTCCTGGAACCGTCGAGTTTGGACGCAGAACGAGGGCCAAGAGGATTGCTACCAGTGCGACAATGTGTGGCGAGCAGAGGAATGGTAGGTCCGTCATGTAGTGATCGTTGATTATTGACTTGGCAAGCTGCACGTCTTCATCGACCAAGGATAACTCGCCGCGCAGGGCCAGCAGACTTCGGTAGGGTTGATGTACAATGAGCTGGGAGCTCATCTCGCTAATAAGATAGAATTCGCACTCGCCAATCTTGGACGTGTCCAGGCCGATGAAGTCCTGCCACAGCTGCCTGGCCTCGGTCACAATCAGGCGGATATGCTGCGGCGCCTCCTCCATCTTGCAGGCCAGGTATATCGCAGTGGTAATGACGAGATACGGGTTCGTTCGACGGATTTCGACTCGCGTGTAGAAACGCTTCAGGTAGACCTGCGCCGTGGCCATGGCTTGCTGGCGGATGGTGAGACGCTTCCCCAATCTCAGCAGCTCTGGTAGACGGACGGATTAGTTGAGCGGAACACAGGACACTGATGCTGCGAACACGCAACGACTCACGTTGATTGAAGTAGATGGCCATGTGCCGCGGCTGTGGGAGAGGGAACATGCGGACGAGCTCGGCATTTTCGTCCTCCAGCTTTTGTCGCATCGATGCGAGCTCGTCCTTTGTGAAGAGCCAATGCCGCCGCTGCGTCGACTCCCAGTAGTTGGCGGACATGGCTGCGGAGACGGGGCCACGAAGGGCACCTCTCCGTCTGAAGAGACAATGGGAAGCACTGATGAGTACAGAGTAAACAGAAAATGAATATTGAGAATAATGATTACAGGTTCAATGTGTGTGTGCCGCAATAGTAATCCCGTAATTCTGTATGGGTGAGATCGTGACCAACCGCGAGTTAATCTTGGGGTCCGACAAGGCTGCGGGGCGATAAGCGATCTCGAGTCTTATCGGGCCCCCTAATTGCACAGCGCTGTGCTTCCCCCCCTAGCAGCACCTTGCAGCGCCTAGAAATTATTACGTAGTGGCAGTCCCCTCCCCATATCGCAAGCAATTCTCCCCAAGATCCGCGGCCTCGATTCCTGCTGCTCCCGAGCTACGACGTCAGTAGCTGTCAAAGGCCCGCAATCGCTCCCAATTGGCCATCGCCTGCCAGACCGCAAGCTTCCAGATCTCTACGATGAGTTTGAGATAGCACCCAAACGAAAGACAAGACGACGCGCCCGCCTGAACCCACCGCGGGCATCGCAATTGCCGCCTCGACGTCGCCTTCGATAGCCTTCGAGATATGCCACAGCCATGACAGCCAGGCCAGCTACCGAGGTGGAGAAGGGCCTTCGTGAGCCGCAAAACAAGAACCAGAACCCAAACCATGATCGCGTTGAAGCTCTCTGGGCACAGCTGGGGCCCTGTGCCAATGGAGAGTTGGACCTGAAGGGCCTGCAGAAGGGCTTTCGGAAGATAGACCATCGTGAGGATTTTCCCTCTTTTCTTTGTTTCTCTTTGCTTCGCAGCGTTTGCGCATCCCGCCCCGCATTTTCTGTTTAGGTGTTGACGGTTTTTTTTTAACCTTTTGCGAACAGCGCTCAAGAATGCGGATGCCATGTTGAAGAGGATCATGAAGGAGGTTGATACCAACGGCGATGGAAAGATTCAGTATGAAGGTGCGTCGTCTATTGTTCTGGCGCAAGGCGTGGGCTTGTGTTCTGCTCAACGCAAGCCCGCTGCCGCTTGGAGGCGCTACAAACACAAGCTACGGCTACTAACGGGACTTTTTTGCTTGGTTTCGCAGAGTTTCGAGTTTTTGTGCAAAAGGCGGAGAGCCAACTCTACGACTTGTTCAGATCCATCGATCGCGACGGCAATGGCAAGCTGGATAAGACAGAGCTCCAGGCGGCGTTCAAGGCTGCGGGGTTGACTGTATCAAACCGCCGGCTGCACGACTTCTTCAGCGACATGGACGAGAACAACGACGGATACGTCAGTTTTGACGAATGGCGGTAAGTGAAACAAAAGCGAAAGAAATATTCCCTTGATTTGCTATGGGCATAGATTGGGGGCTGGTTGATCGATCTGGGGCGGATCGCTGTCAGGCGCGCACTCCCAAGGGGTCATGTGCCGCGGTCTTGAGTTGGACAAATGAGCACGCTCAACACTACAAGACCGATTTCCCCTGAAACCGCCAAACATGCGCCCCTGGCTTGCCCTGATGATGATTATATGCCTCACGGAGAAATGCTCCGAATGGCTGTTGACATGGAAAACGTTCACCAGCTGACCGAACAAACGTCAGGAACTTTTTGCTTTTCATGCCTGGGAACCAGGATGCGTCCCATTTGCAGGCCGTGCTGTCCTTTTATTACTCGGTGGTTAATGTCACGCCGGAGGGAGACTCCCTTGTGAGTGGGGAAACACTGGAAGGCTTAGGTAGGGCCGGCTCTAGCTCTTTTCTTAATATTCTCTTTGGCTCTCTCCTACGAGTTGCCTTTCCCTCCTATCCGAGGGCGCCCCCAGAGCTTCCATCACCTCCTCCGCCATCTCCTGCGCAAGCTGCTGGGACAGTCGAGCCGGAGGTCCAAGTGCCGTTACAACATGCAAGAGGAAGTTTTGTGGACGCGACGGCGCATGCGTCTGCTATCGGGATTTCAGAAGTCGACGAGCAAGGCCCGTCAGGGGCAGGTGCTACTCCACAGATCGACGGCGATGGCACCTCAATCGAGCACCGTGAAGAGTCCTCTACCGGAGCTGCACCGACCAAGAAGAAGTTTAGACTGACAGACTTTGCTCCCCATCCAGGTTACTTCCTTGCGGGTGCCATCGCCGGTGGAGTGTCGCGGACGGCCACGGCCCCCCTCGACCGATTGAAGGTCTACTTGCTCGTCAACACCAACAGCGGTGCCGAGACGGCGGTAACAGCGCTGAAGCAAGGCCGTCTCGTTGATGCGCTTAGAAATGCGGCGAGGCCCTTTAGCGATGCTGTGAAGGACTTGTATCGATCGGGCGGACTGCGCAGCTTTTTTGCTGGTAAGCTTATATATCCTTCCAGTCCCAATGCTGGCGTCTTTTTTGGTATTGTCTGAGCAAACGTTGACATTTATCTGAAAAAGGCAACGGGTTGAATGTTGTGAAAATCATGCCAGAGACGGCCATCAAGTTCGGATCGTACGAAGCGACCAAGCGTGCCTTGGCTAATTTCGAGGGCCACGGGGATGCCAAGAACATTAATTCGTACTCAAAATTTGTTGCTGGTGGTCTGGCCGGAATGGTTGCCCAGTAAGTGGTGACTGATATGATTGCTTTCAATTCTCCCTTCTCCTTTTTCATTTTTCTGATGGTTTGTGAAAATACAGATTCTGCGTCTATCCCCTTGATACCCTCAAATTTCGACTTCAGTGCGAGACGGTCCAGGGCGGCCTTAAGGGGAGCGCCCTCGTTCGCCAGACGGCCATGAAAATGTATGCTGATGGCGGTCTGCGAGCCTGCTACCGAGGTGTCACCATGGGATTGATTGGCATGTTCCCATATAGCGCCATCGACATGGGCATGTTTGAATTCCTCAAGAATACTTACCGCATCCGTTATGCGAAATATGCCGGCTGCCACGAAGACGACGCCGAGCCTGGCAACATCGCCACGGGCATCATCGGCGCAACATCCGGAGCCTTTGGAGCGTCGGTCGTCTACCCGTTGAACGTGGTTCGGACACGATTACAAACACAAGGCACCGTGATGCATCCTCAGACCTACACGGGAATCTGGGACGTCACACAGAAGACGATCCAGCACGAAGGAGTTCGAGGTCTCTACAAGGGCCTGACGCCAAATCTGCTCAAAGTTGCCCCTGCGTTGAGCATAACGTGGGTGGTATACGAAAACGCAAAACGCATTCTCGCATTGCACTGATTGAATTCATGTTTTCATCAATCATTGGCTCAACGAACAAGTTTAGAAAGGATACGATGATACCACACGCGCATCTATTTATTGCATTAGCATTGTCAATCTCATTTGTCGGACATATTGGTTGGTAGCGAGCTTCATTCGCATTTGGACGGCCTTTTATTGGTGTCTGTTTAGCTCGAGAAGAGGCCAGGATTTGCTGGCGAGTGGTTACGGAAGGGTCGTGAGGCGGCTTTTGATCGGAAGCCACGTGCTTGATTTGAGGGCTTGGATGTGATGAGTTGCAAACAAGAAACCACTATTCCATATTATTTGAAGTCTGAGGCGGAGGAGGGGAAGAAAGGCATTTAGAAATGAAGGATAGAAGAGAGAAGTTGGTTGGAAACCGACTCTTTCCACCCGAGAAGCTTCACGAAGGGACGCCAAGGCATAGGAAGGAATTGTACGAAATCTAGCTACCATGTTATAGATTCTGTAAGAGACTTGGTTCTCAATGAAACATTGCATTGAACAGAAACAGCAGTTGTGAAAAGAGAGGAGAGGTTGCCAATATGTGAAGTCTTACGTCGGGATCGGTACCCGGAAAAGTGGAGACGAGGAGCTCCGTGACCGGTGGGCAAGGGCCGGGGCAATTTCTGGAGCCGGCGTCTTGGCCGAGGCGTCTTTATTGCTTGATTTGCCCCAGGCCTTTTTTTGCTCAGCTGGCCGACGCCATGACCAGGCAGCAGGGGGATTGGCAATCGGGAAGCTAAAAAGCTGTGTGGAAGGGGGTAGCAGCCATCATGACATGGAGGAGGAGGAAGTGGCGGGAAAAAGAAAGGTGATGGAGTTGTCATTGATTCATCAGAGATGCCCCGAATGACGAGCGCGCTTTCGTCTCCGGGTTACGTTGCTCGCTTACGCAGCCTCGTGGGAGTTGGAGATTTTATCGGACGGGGTACAGTAGCAAGCAAACTTGCATAAAGGCGCAAAAAGCTTCAAGCAAGTACTAGGTATGGAGATAAAAAACGAATCACAGCACGTGCGTGGCCCCCGGCCCGTAGCGAGAGTGCTTATGGCGTCTTGTACTCGTAAGAGGAGAGGAGAAAGAGAAAGACAAAAGAGCTCCGGAACTAATTCGCTGGGAGGCGCTGCTGATTGGGGGTTGGGTTTGTTCCTTTCTTTCTTGATTTGGAGTTAGCTTGGGGTTAGGTGGTGGACGGGTTGGGGGGACTTTTGCAAATGGCATTAGCGGGATTGTTGGCATGGCGTGCGCCTTTTGCAAGTTGGAATATTTTGTGAATATTTTTTTCATTTCCTCTCTGTGCGTTTATTGCTTATCCTTGTTGTTCTCTGTTTGAATCTGAATTCAGAGTAGTATTTTATCTTCAATTGAGTTGCTGAGATGGCCGTTCAGTTATGGGATTAGAGGGAGGTTGGTTGTTTGATTGTGTGAGTAATACAGTAGTAGCGGCTCTTCTTTTATCGCAACCTCAGCGGGTCCGAAGAGTCAATGGATTAGCGGATCGGAAGGAGCAGATGGAGGTGTGGAGAGGCGGAGAGGAGAACAGAGCCTGGAAAGAAAGGCATTGGACATGGATAGTACCTTGAACGGACGCAAGAACTGGCTGCTCACACGAGATGGCCGCATGTAGCAGCTAGGTAGAGACGGGGTAAAGTTGGACGCGCTTACAGGCCATGTGCTTGGTGAACCGACTGCTATCAGCGATTGAGTAAGTGTACGTACATATTGACGAGCACTGAGGAGCTTATCCGGCTCTTCAACACCATCTTCGCTTCCTCTCTCCCTCTCTTCCCTTCTCTCCCTCTTGCTTTTCCCCATCTGGCTATTCGCTTCTGCTAAATAGAGGCCTTTAGCAGAGGATTCGAGCAGCTTGCCGAGCTCATAACGCGCGTCTTGTCTAGTATTCAATCGCAATTTCCCATTGCCAAAAGCAAAAAGGGCTGCAACTCCACTGCCGGCGGCTTGTTGGTGCAACCCACTCTGCATCTGTCGCCTCATCTAAAGGCTTCTAAAGGCTAGACATCGGCAGGCGTTCGTCAGCTCCCCGAGACAAACTCTGCTCCCGCTGGCTGCATCTCTGCTCGGTTCCTGACGGGTCTGACGACATGCCGGCCCCGTACTCCGATAACCTTTACTCGGGCGATGATAATCCCTGGAATGACGACCAGAACGATGCGGATGCAGATGCGCTGTCGCCCGCTGACGGCTACTTCCACGCGTCGTCGTCCGGTCTAGAAGAGGCCGCAACGTCATCGCCGTCCCCTCCCGTTCGGCAGCAGCGCCAATCAGCAAACGTGCCTTTTGTGCCCAATGTCATGGTGGAGGACCCGACTCTGAACGAGGATCGAGCTGCTGCAAAGGCCAAGGAGGCTGAGGAGGAGAGGCTGATAAATAGTGCCTCTGCTGGCCGGTCGACGCCTCTGACTGATAGCCAGCCTCATCACCAGCCCGTGCCGTTTGCTCAGGGCCAAGCTGGCTTCTACAGCCCTTCCCATCCTTCTCAATCCTCCCCTGTTGCGCCGTATCCCCGGCTTGATACCCATTATCAGTCGACGCCGGCTTCAGCGTCGTCGTCATCCCCCTCCTCTTCTGGCCATCATCACAGACGTAGCATCGACGAGGAGATATCGTCCTTTCAGCCTACAAGTCCTGCAGTCCAGACACCCAGACAGTATACCGTTCGTCGGCCGTCTGACGCACCTCCCGCATACTCCCCTTCCGCTTCCTCGCCGCTGTCCTCCGGTTATCAGACCTTTGCCCCCCCACAAGCCGATATCGAAGCTATGGGTGTGCCTGAGGAGAACCAGACCTTACTCCCACGTCAGCCCGAGTCTATGGGCGGAGCGTCAAACGGAGCTCGTGAGCCACTGTGGCGAAGGATTAGGAACTCAACCAACTCTTCTACTACGAGAAAGAGGATCCGGACCATCCTTGGTATCCTCGTCATCATTTCTATTATAGTTGCCCTCTTCGGCAGCACCATAAACATTAGTAGCCCCAAGGTGAGTAGAGCTCAGCTCGTGTCATTTCTTTCCTCATGGGAGTAGTGAATCTATGCAAAGGTGCTGCAATCCTCGTGTTACTGTGATCACCTAACAAGACAATATAGAAGCCTGGCATCATTGACGAGTCACCTGTAAAAGCCCCTCCGACCAACAACCCTCCCCCAATGTCGTGGCCCCCTAGGAACAGCAGAAACTGCTTGGGTGAGCCGCACAAGTCGGCGAAAATAAACGAGGTTATTAGCTTTGGCAACAACAAGAAGCTCAGCATTGTTCAGACGCTTGAGAAAGACAATGGAAACGACCGAGGAGTCACACCAAATGTATACGGCGAAGTCATCTTGCAGCCTGTCGACCACTCTTCTACTGGTGACATTCAGCTTGAAATTACGACCAACTACCAAGGCCTTCACGTCGATGTTGAGTTCAACAAGCGGGACCAACGATTTGAAGTCGTCATTCCCCGCTGGGTCACCTGGAGTAGTCCCAGCTCCTGGCAGCCGTGTATCCAAGTTCGAATTACCGTGTCCATTCCCCGTGAAGCAGCGCTCGAATCGATCCTCGTCGATGCTATTCACCTGGATGTCGCGGTCAGAGATGGCCTTGTTCTGAGCTCTGCTACTGATGCCCAGATCAAAACTGTCGCAGGAGATGTTACTACGGGTCGTGTGTCGGGAGATGTGGCGCCGTACACTCTCGCCTCACGAAGTATCATCGTCGAGACTGTCAGTGGCGATGTTACAGGCTGGTTCCCTCTATATGACCTTCTCAAGGTTCACACAGTTTCCGGTGACATCAAGACTGACATCACCCCGAAGCCCTCGTCTGATAAGAAGCCTGAACAGGCTGTGCTCAACATCGACTCTGTTTCCGGGCATATTAAGTTGACTGAACCCCTGGGTTATGACAGTGATAAGAAACGCGAGGAAAGGTTCCCACCGCGAGATTACGCCGTCAGCGTGTCTTCCGCCTCTGGTGAGATTAAGGCCGACTTGGCTTTTACCTCAACGGCTAAATTCGAGACGGTGTCTGGCGACCAAAAGATCAGGCTACAACCAATCTTTGGCTCTAGCTCTTCACCACCCTCCATTTCGACTGACACAAAGAGTGGACAAACTGTATTGACAGTCTTTGAGCCCCTGTGGAAGCACTCTGCCGCTAGCATTGGTGGCCACTCCGATCCACTGGAACCCCCTGCCCGGGACGATGATGAACCGAAGAACGACGAGCCTTGGATCATCATTCACCCTGACGAGCGGCTAACCAACCTTCCCCCGCCACCATACATGGATGTTAAGCCGAGCATGGCTGCTGCTGCTGCCAACGGCGGAGGTGATGAAGAACCTCACGGACTAACCGACCTCAAGTCTCACCATGCTTCCGTCAGTGGAGACTTTAAACTCACTTATCCCGCTTCGTGGGAGGGAAAGTTTTCCATGACTACCTTCTCGGGCTCACAGGACATTCGAGGCAAGGATATCAAATATACGCGGGCGGGAGGCATCATCAAACGTATCGATGGAACCAAGGGCGATGGCAGATCGAGTCTAACTGTCGACTCCATGTCTGGCCGCGAGGAGTTGATTATAGGGAGTGTTTAAATGGAGATTAATTGACAGTGATGGCAAAAAGAGGAGGCTGAGATGATACCACAAAGCAGAGAACGAGAGGACAAAGGGTGAGTGAGAAGGAGGGGAGGAGTTGGATATGAGACTACTCGACAAGTAATTGATTCATCAGAGAAGAGCGAAGCGACATGTTTAAGGAATTTATCCAGGAGTTGACTCTTGAAGAAAATAAGCAAACGAATAATGTTTTTCTCTTTTCACTTTTTCTTTTTCTTTATGTTCATGAGAGTATGAAATGGAAATGCTGAGACATTCTCTTTACCAATGGGGGATACGCCGCTCTTTTTCGTCGTGAGCATATTTGCATAGTGATTTGATTTCTGTTACTTTTCTTTCCCCCTTTTTTTTCCATATAGGTGCGCTGCAGGAAGAACTTTTTTATATTCTGGAGGGAAGTGAGCAGATAGCTTTAGCTATTTCTTGTCAAAGCACAACAGGGCAAATATAATCTAAATTTCTCAATTTATACCATCTATACGTGAATCTGTTATCTAAACCAATTTCTTGTAAAACCAATATATGTAATAGCAGCCTGGTCAAATTAGCCTGCTGCAACCTCCAACTGCAGCTTCTCGCGTCTCATCAACACGGCACTGACAAGAGTCAAAGCTGCTGCTGCAATGACGAGGCCATAGAGCGAACTGATCGTTTTGACAATCGCACCAATAGCCAACTCCCTGACTTGTGCATCGCTGTGCGTCAATATAACAGACTTGGCACCGGCAAGTGCGGATTTGAGGTCCGCCTGGCTGTAGTCAAACTCGCGCAAGGCGTCCCGAAGGAATCTCAGCCCGAGGTTTTGATAGATGGAACCGGAGATTGCCAGTGCAATGGCGATTGAGCCTAGTTGGGCGACATTGATGAATCCAATGGCGGCGGAAGTTTCGTGAGCTTTTGCCTTTGCGGGGGCAATTGCGTAGGCAAGCTGTGCTGCGAGACCAGAACCAACTGCAATGAGAATCTCATATCCGTATATCGCACCGACGCTGGTTGTGGGTTTCACGACAAACATGAGTGCGCCGCCGATTAGCATGAGGGCTCCTGAGGGTATGTACCACGGCATGTAATAGCCAAACACGGGCAGCAATGCGCCTGAGACCATGGTGAAGCTGACGTTGAGAGTAATAAAGGGGAGCAAGCGCACGGCGGCTTTGATTGCCGAGTCGTTCTTTGTGAATTGGAAGAACAGGGGCACGTAGTAGACCGTCACGAAGAGACTCGAAGAGGCAGCCGCAGTCGTAAAGTAGAGTAGAAGCATCGTCCGTCGCTTGAGGAACTGAACGGGGAACAGCCGGTTCTGCTCAGTCGTGAAGATGCAAAAGGCCTGCTGAACAGCATAACTGACGAGAGAAACCCCAAAAGCAACCCAAAGGCCAATGGACCCCCCAGAACTCCAATCCCAAGCGGTGCCAGCATACGCCAGAACAACCATGAAGAGCGTAAAAGTAGCTGCGTTCAACACTGCTCCAACCCAGTCAACGGCCGCGAGCTTCTCCCTTGCGGGAACTGCAGGTTGAGGGTTGTGCCGAGGGAACCAGAGGATGTAGACTGGCGCTGTGACGGCGGCCAGGACGAGGTTGATGTAAAAGGACCATCGCCAGGTTGCACTGCTGCTGGCGAATGCGCCGCCGACGACGGGGCCGAGGATGCAGCCTGTTCCCCAGCAGAGGCCGACGAGGGCGTTGTAGAGGGCTCGCTCTTTGAGGCTGGTGAAGACGGCTATGTAGTGGAGGCAGCTGGATGATACAATCTTGTCAGCATGGAAACTCTTGAGATTCCGTGATGTGTATATACTGGGGGTTTTGTTCAGGTCTCACCCAAGATACATTCCGGCTCCTCCAACTCCTGCCACGACTCTACCGACGATCATGGCGTTCATCGACGGCGCAGCTCCGCATACCGCGCTTCCGACTTCAAATAGGATGATGCTCGCGAGATAGAGCCATTTGATTTCAAAGGAACCATACAGGGAGCCGAGCAGCAAGATGGTAGCCACAGAGCCCATAGGAAAGCCGATGCCGACCCAGGACAGCTTCTCGATTTCTCCTAGAGACTCTAAGACGGGGCCTTGGACGTCTGCTGCTATGGATGTGTCTAGGCCTGTAAGTATTTTGTTAGTTTACTGAGAATAATGGCAATTTCTTCTGGTTCTGTGAAAAGGTCGTACCATATAGAACGGCGGTGAGATACAGCCCCACGCAAATGGAATACCATTTCCAGGACGAGATTGACTGATTCAAGGGCGGCGAAGTGTCGACTGCCTTTTCATTTTCAGATGATCTCTGGTTTTCCGTGTCGTCGGTTGTGTTGCCATCTGATATGACTGGGACCGCTTGCTTGGGCGGATCCATTGGCCTGAATTATCTTGAGTGACGTGATAAAAGAGATTCTTTCTCTTATTTCTCTTTAATTTGGACAGTTTCGGAGCAACTGGTAGTCCTTGGGGATTATCTTCTGCTGTAGAACGGCACGGGTTTGAGTCTCATCATATACTCGAAATCTAGATAATCTATAAGAAAAACCTCAACAACTGAATTACCACGTCCTGCTTAGCTACAGCAAAAGATTCCAAAGCATCCTACCTGTCAAACGCCAGATAGTGGAAACCCGGAGAGAAAAAAATTGGGCGTCAACCTTATTACGTGGCTCATTTTCGGCGAACAGTTGGGATACTGCATACACACGAAGCATATAAGCCAGCAAACAGCGTACGATGATAGGCTTGTTTCCCCTAAAAGGCTTATAAATCTCGGTGTGTTGTTTATTTAGAGATACGGAACACTTATTAATATCTCCCCGTGGGTGATAGTCTGCTTAGGGGATTGGAGCTAGATGAGTTGCTAGTTTGAGGGCTAGGATGGGTTGACAAATTGAGTCGGGGAATTTACTAACATGTCCGCTTTTCGAGATGTGAATTGCGAGATAGATATAGAGACTATAATTCATTCAGCTGTCAAAATAAATATTTTTTCTCTTTGTGGCTTCGAGGTGTATGTCAACAGACTTTGCACATTAGCTAATAATAAGCATCATTCGCTTTTCACCTCTGACGAATCAAAATGCCCTACGAAGCAGTAGACATCTCCAAACGATGCTTTAGACATTCAACATGCTTACATACCCTTAGGCTTGATGACAATAGTCTACGTCGGGCAAAAAATACATCTTCTTACCATGAACTGCAGCTTTGTGGCGAGGCTTGTTTACGTGTCAATTGTTCTATAATAAGCTCCTTGAAATATTCTCTCTCTCCTTGTTCCATGTAAGATGGATAGATGCAGTAGTATCTCATTCAGATATACGGATAACATACTTGCTCGCACTATTCTTGCCATCTCTTAAATCCTTCAGCGCTCTCGAGATCCCACCGAACCCACCATCAACAACTTCAAAAGGATGATGTGAGATGATACCATTAGCTAAAGCATCGGAGAGATAGCAAAAATACACATGTGCAAACGACTTTAGCGCGGTGAGTTCCCTGCGCTCAGCTTCGGAGCTGTTGACGTCGTTTGGCTCCCAGAGTGCCGGTGCAAAAGACACAGTCGTATTAATCCCACGAGCGACCTGCGGTGGTAATTCTTGAGGAAGAACCATACTGAGACGCCCCTTGACAGGATCCATGAGTTTAACCATGATAGACGTCGTATCAGGTGTACTGATAGTATCTAGGGCATACTCGAGCTTCGGGGCCAGTCTCTGGATCTCGGCAGCGATAAAATCAGGACCTTTGCGATAGTCGATGACACGATCTCCCTTGGAGCTGTCGAGAAGCGATTCTACAAATTCTGTTCCTCGTCCTGCAACGGCATAGATAGGGTGGATGTTGGATAAAGAGGCCAGCTTCACTGCAAACGCTCCAACCGACGAAGCGGCACCATAAATGACGAGAGGCGTGGGATCTTCTGTAAGGACCCAAGGCTCAGGTAAGCGTAGTTCTTTGTACAGATTCAATGCGGCTGTGATGTAGCTCAGTCCGAACGTAACAGCTTCTAAGAATTGTCCGCCCGTGTTAGCAATTAGTTGGGGTAACACCACGGGTAGGCATGAGATATACATACCATCAAAAGATACCGAGTCTGGTAAGATGAATGTCGTGTGCTTTGGGCCAACAGAGTATTCAGCAAATCCACTTCCATGATTAGTACTCGCAACACGATCGCCGGGCTTGAATTCGTGAACTTTGGACCCTAGGTAGCCAGACGTTATTAAACAATGCCATTTCCTGCATGTAAGCAGCAGTAAGCGGGATAGTCTTTAGTCTTACCAACTGCATGCACATAGCCAGCAACATCCTTGCCTGGATTTGCGTATTGTTTTGCTTTCAAGTGTCCGTGGAGCTGAATGGCAACTTCGGGATCTGCGCCTTTCCAGTCAATCGGATTTAGTCCGATTGCTACAACTCTCACAATGACCTCTTCCTCTCCTGGAGTCGGGATCTGGCTGTCGATAATCTCAACTTCCAAGCTGGGCAGAACGATGGCTTCCTCCATTGTGAGGTTGGGTGGTTGAAGTACGTTGCTTTGTGATATATGTTGCTTATTGAAAGATTGAGAGAGAGATGAGCATTTATATACTTCGTTATGTGTATGAGAAGAGGCCATGCATGTATGGCGGGTGGCGGCAGGTTGCCAGATGGTTTTAAATCAATAGAAGAGCTAGTTATATTGTTTTGGATTTATTCTCAGCTATATGATGTAGCTGGCCTTGTCGGAACATTTGAATAATGTAATTTTGGAATCTTGCGTAGAAACGGACAGCGGCTCTACACTATTTAAACTCTAATTGACAACCGAATATCTATCCCGGCTCATTGATGTGTTTCTATAAGCTCATTGCCAGAATGACTAATGTCGGAAGCAAAAAGTGCACTGAAAGGTATGTTTTAATATGTTCTTGTCTGGTGTTTCGGTAGTTGCCGTGATTGGCTTCTTGTATCGGGATCATTTGTCAAGCGCCCGTGTTGGCGTCAGATCCTAGACTTAGTGCCTTCAAGCAACTTGCACGCCACCGTTAAGAACCGTCCAATGATCGAGGAGAAAGAACAGTCTTTCTCTCTCTTCCTCTTCATGGTAAACTCAAATTGTAGTAATATTGCGGTTGTCTCAGTAGAACTTCCGTATTATAAAAAACGATGTCGTCCACGGCGTGAAACTGGTGATTTGCCTCTTCTTCCTCTGCACAACTCCTCTTTGTCATAATTAAAAATCCTGACTTCAACATTAATCATGCAATACGAAACATTTGCCATCCTTGGGGCGACAGGCCAGCAGGTAATTGACTCTACTGCCTTTCCATGTAACCATCTGTAGACTAATCTCAGGCTAGGGAGGGGCCGTCGTGAGGCATCTTGCCAAAACCAATCCTGATGCTAAAATCCGCGCCATTACAAGGTCCCCAGAGAAACAGAATGCACAGGCGCTCTTGTCACTAGGTCCCAATGTATCCCTTGTTCAGGCGAGCTTTGCAGACAGGCAGAGTCTAGTGGAAGCGTTTTCAGGAGCAGAAGTGATCTTCTTAGTTACGGATTATTGGAATACTCAGAATAATGCCGTTTCGGCCAACCTCAATACAGAAATCACAGATGGAATGACGGCTATCGAGGTTGCTGCTCGTACGAAAAGCTTGAAGCACTTTATATTTGGAACTTTGCTGGACTTTGCACCTCTATCCGACATGAAATGGAGAAACATGTATCATTTCAGTATGTCCCTTTCCATCATGCTGGTGTTGTTTTCGGGTTATTACTAGGCTAAACATTCCTTAGACACTAAAGCTGTTTTGAATCATTACATCAGAGCCAAGCCGGATCTGTGGGCAAAGACAACACTTATCTTCTCTCCCATATATTATGAGAACTATCTTACTTTCGACCAAAAGTTCTACCCAATGCTTGGTGGTCCAAGGATGGTACGTGTCACTTTCTCTTTGGTCTCGATACTTAAACATCTAGCGAAGAACTTTTCCTTTTGATTGGTTAAAGCTAAGAGTGAACCTCTAGGTTGGCGATGAATATGTTGCATGGTACCCCAAGGGCGGTACCTCGAATCTGTCATATTTGAGCATCGAAGATCTAGGCAAAGTGTTCGGGGCAGTCATTGAGAAGCCGCAAAGCTACTTCCAAAAGATGGCTATAATTGTTGGCGAGTTCTTTTCTGCCCAAGATCTCATTGGACAATGGGCAGATGGTAATCATCTTCATATTCACGACTTAGTTTGCAACATTTCACCCATTGACTTAAGTTATAGTTGTTGGTGTCAAGGCCAAGATTGAAACCCTATCGTTAAAAAAATTCATCGACAGAGTTGGCCAGCTTGGAGGGCCCGAATTCATGGCTCTGGAGATTTACGAACAGATGAGATGTCTGGAAGAATTGGGTGATCTGAGAACAATCCAAACAGAGATTCCAATAGTAGATATGAGCAAGGTAGGGTTCTAAGTCTTATCCTGGCCAGAGCAAATGACGCTTTCTAACGTTGACGACTTGCAGGTAGTAAAGCTTACGAGCTGGAAACAGTGGATCGCGGCACAAGATTGGACCGAGTTCTTTCGTTTTGTCAGCAAGTGATTTGCAATTGCTCTGCGACTTATGCCGAACAGGCAATTTGTCAGTAGCTCTGTTCAAGGATAGGAAAATATGGCAATGTCGTTTGAAGCTCTTGCACTCTGCATTTGTCCTTTTACGTAGGACAGGATCGCACTTGTGTAGAAACAAGGTGAAATATTGATACTGAGGCATGTATGAACTTTGTACATTGTGTGTGGATGACCATGTCTAGTTGTGCAGCTTTGTAAAAGGTTCATTGGGAATTCTGTCAGTGTAGAGTCTATTTCTGTGTGTCAATTATTGTCAAGATCCCTTCTCTTTCGCTTTCATCTTGCTTCCGTAAGCCACATTATGGTTAGCACTAACCTTACTCTTCATCCAGCTTAACCAGTCGCCCAAACTTTAACAGTTTCACTGTGTTAGTAATAGTAGTAATAGTATCTACACAACTGACAAAGTTACCTTATCCACTCTTCTCGGATCTGTAATGTATGAGATAAACAACACGGGCAAACTTTAGTGCCAATAGTCAAAAGGAACACGAATTTCAACACCGGGATAAGTCAGATGACAAAAGCTCCTATTGGCGCGATTAGCATAGTTGAAGAGCTGTCAATCTCGGTTGGTGGGCCACCTTTCTCGATCGATCGGACGCTATACGTAAATTTGCCGATCTAAACTCTAAAGTCCTTCAGCTTACAAGCAACTGATAAGTAAGCAGTCCTTCATGTCCGGAGCATTCTATCACTTAGTCAGAGAATTTCGCCTCAATGATTGCTCCGTCTCTCAGCTTCAAAACGGCTTGCTTGACTGTTTTGACCGTCATCGGCAGTGATACCCCATCTTTCAATTGCCCTTCGACGTAACATGTCCGCACGGGGAGTCTCGAAGAGGGGCAAAGGGCGCCCTCGGAAAGAAGGGAGTGTTGCCGATTCATCCGCAAAGGTTCGTTGGTGCTGTCTGGTGTCCTGACAACCTAATCAAACAGTGCGAGCTTACTTGACAATGTAGATCTTGAGAGAAAAGAACAGACAGGCTCAAAGCATATTCAGAGCTCGTAAACGAGCCACTGAGGTTGCAAGTGAGCTGCGAATATCACAACTTGAAGACATAGTTGACCGGATGGGGGATACCTTCCTCACTCTTGTGAACCATGTCATTCAGTCGAATCAGAAGCAAAAGGATCTTGTGTTGGCAGGGAGGCTCCAAGAGTCCATCCACACCTTTCTCACTTTAGCTGCAAGCTCGTCGGACCCGGGGTGGGACTCTCCCGACACTGGAAATCAGGGTGATATCCGCCAACCAACTCCGCAACTTGCCTGGAATCCTGGTAATGAGATGACAGTTGAGCCAGTAGCGATCATCGAAAACACGAGTTCATCCCAGCAAGTCTCAGCTTTGCCGTTTTGGAATTCACAGAATTCGAGCCACCTATGGGGTCTTCTTGATCAATTCGACTCAACCCCATCTTCGTTTCCCGAGTTTACTGGGTCTCCTACTAATGTGCTGGGAAATGGTTGGACAAAGGATTTGCCTTTTTCATATACGGCTACTCTTGGCCAGGTTGTTGGACATCCCGTAGCTCAGTCCATGAGTACCCTTATCATCCAGGCCACCCTATACTACGTCTACTATATTCTGTTGGAGGCAAATGACCCGTTGTGCTCAGATGCAGCGAAGGATATATTTCGCTATGCGCTCAAGTTACACTCGAGGGATGAATTATTATTCAACATTCGATGGTTCTTGGGGCCAGGGCAGCGAGAAGCCTATCGACTAGGTATAACAGGGTCTCAGATCCTGAATGCCCAAGACAACGAAGGCTTTCTCACGTTGAGTCCTGCCGTGGATTCCGAGGCGTTGAGTGACATTCAATCACAAAAGCGACATAGCTCCAGCCTGCAGCAGTCGCTGCTTAATGCGAGCGGCGTCGAGGCTTATTTGCTACACCATGGACTTCGGAGGATAACTCGAGATGTCCTCGAAATCGATCTAGAGCAACGGGACAACCAACGCGAGGCACAGATGGAAACAAATTCTACGAGAAAGCCTAATTTGATCAATGCAAATGTGTTTTTCCCCGCCGCGCCACAGGGAGGAAGCAGAGTGACGGCAATTCCAACTCAACGATCCCCTACCAAAAGGACTGTGAGATTCTCGGAATCTACTTTTATACGGTTCCTAGCTACGCAGGCGTCACATTGCCTGGCATATGGGCCTGGGTATCAAAAAGATCGCTTGCCTGAACTGATTGAAGCGGCTTCTCTTCCACCTGGATGAAAATTGTAACGAAATGGACCAAGAAACAAGGCATAATGATTTTGAGGAAGGAGTTCATGCAGGCAGTGTATCACAATGAGGAAACAGGTGTCGGGCGTTTGTACTTTGCATTGGAGAGACGTCAAGTCGATGAGAAGAGCTGAAATTTGTAATGTAGTCTTGATGACAGCCCACGAGTTTGCTGATCTCGTTTTTTGTTTCCGTCTTTCTTCCCCCCTTTACTATCGTAAATTTCAACGCAGCTGATAATAACGTATGTATAATATGATACTTGCGTAGTGTTTGCTTCACATATCAATCACATCATTAGACTTTCTCGTGTGAAAATACGTAGTAATACAATACGTGACTGTTCTAACACGATTTCGAAGTGGCATCGGCATCTTTATTCATAATCCCGCTTAGGCTGAGTAATAGCCACAAATTGTAGATATAACAAAAAGTGCTCAATCGGGGTATTCTTGCAGCGTTTACAGTGATTTGTAAGAAAGAAAGCGATTATTGAATCCTCTCAGTAGCTCAAGTTTAGCAATACGTTGGGCAACTTTTGTCTTGGACAGATACGGCAGGAATCACAAAACGCTGTGCTGTAGTCTAAAGGCAACTGTATAAATAGTCCACCCAAGACGCGATGAAGAAACTACTTCACCTACAGAGATTTCTCATAAACAATTTGACAAACAGAAAACATGGCCTCCTTTGCCACAACCCACGTTAGCCCCTATGATGCCCTTACAAAGGCAGTGGCAGCCAATCCACTTACTGGCAAATCTTTCCTAATTACGGGAGCCGGTCGAGGCGTAGGCGAACACATTACACGAGAAATTGCGGCAGCAGGCGCACAGCGCATTGGACTCGTTGGTCGTAACCTTGAGCGTATCAATGAAGCCAAGAAACGCTTTGAGGAGGCTTTTCCAGACACCGTGTTTGTGGCCTTTGCGGCTGATATTACCGATGAAGAAAAGATTGGGCTTATTTTTAAGACATTTGGTGTTCCCGACGTCTTGATTAACAACGCTGGTCATTTCCCGGACGAAGGACCTTTTATCAAGGAAAACTTGAAGAGTTGGTGGACCGGCTTTGAGATTAATATCCTGGGCACAGCAACCGTTACCCAACAATTCCTCAGAGCCAAGCCCAAAGACAAAAGTGCTATTGTCCTCAACGTCTCTACTCTCGCTACTCACATGCGTTTCCCAATGCACGGATGGTCAGGCTATACGGGAAGCAAGCTGGGCCAAGCACGAATCTTCGAGCACATTCGCTTCGAACACCCAGACGTCCGATTCATCAACTGCCACCCCGGTAGCATTAAATCGGACGGTTTTGCTAAGTCTGGTGCTCCGGAGCCGCCTACTGGCATGACAGATGGGAGGGTTGCGGGCCAGTTCTTTGCTTGGCTTGCTTCTGACGAAGCGGAGTTTTTGAGTGGAAGGTTTGTCTGGGCTGAGTGGGATGTCGATGAACTCAAGGCGAAGAAGGAGCAGATTCTTAAGGAGGATCTCCTTCTTACGACGATTGATGGCTTTGCTCAGGGCTGGTGATTGTTAGGAGCTGTAGCAAGGAAGAGAAGAGCCATGTGATCGAAGAGACAAATAGCTGTTGTCTAGCTATAACACTTCAGTCAGACATGCAATACAAACCGTATTTATCTCTGAATCTATTTAATATAGAGTATAACCCTTTCTTGTATAATTTTATTCAAGCCAACAAAGAACCATTATTTGAATGACGGTTGAATCAGTCAGTAAACCTTACAGATATGAAAATAGATGTAATGTATTATAAATTATACTAATACAAAAAAGGGGTATAATCTTATACAACCAGAAGTAAAGGCATATAAACTCGAGAAAAGATGAGGAAAAAAAAGAGGAAAAAAAAAAGAAGTAAAAGAAGTAACCCATTCATTTCGTGTGATGCGGCCAGGGCATGCTACCCAGCAAAAATTCGTCGTATAACGTGATCATCATCCATTCATCTCATCTCGCCCCCTGTCTCGTCTCATTCATATCATGTCATGTTCTGCCAAATATGCAAAAAAATTGTCGACAAAGCATGCGTACATATATATCATTGCCATGCTGTTATGCAACATCCCTCCCATGCTCGCTCATATTGTCATTGTTTTTCTCATTATATGTACTCCCCCCCTTTTTTCCTTTGTTAGTTTGCTTCTTTTATATAGGTATCATTCATCTACCGTCCAGGGCAGGTCTCTGTTGCCGACTTCGGTGCACGTCAAGTACCCGATGCTATCGGCAACGCGGCTGGAGCCGCTCAAATCCAGCTCCAGGCCGCTGTTCATAAGGGGCCGGACGACGGACCGTGCCATGGCCTTGAGCTCGTCCATGCGTTTCTCGAAGCGCCGCAGGTTCTCGCGGCTGTAGAACTCGGGCGTCAGCTTGAGGAACTTCTTACACTCGTCGTGGCCGAGGAACGTGTTCGGATTGCCGGAGCCGAGCGTGCGGTAGGCCCGGCCGACTGCGGTGAGAGGCGGGGCCGGAGGAGCAGATGGTAGTGGAGCGGCGGGGCGGTTTGTGTCTCGGGATCCCGGGCGGCGGAACTCGGGCGGTGGCTGAGGCGTGGTGTTGTCGGCGATCCATTGGCGGAAGAGGCTCGTGGCCAGCCAGTCGAGGTAGCCGTTGTTGGGGCTGACGCGCTCGCCGCGGGACGTGTTGAGGTTGAGGCGGAACAGGCGGCCCTCGACGCGGCTGACTGTCTCCTCCAGCTCGTCTACCTTGTCCTCGATGATGTCCAGCACAATATCGGGCATGGTGGCGCGCAGGCTGCGCTCACCCGCGGGCCACTGACCAACGACGTGAATCAGGGCCTCCTGGAAAATGACCTTGCTGCGGGCCAGGTAGCCGAGCCGGAGGTATGAGATGGGGTACTTTGCGATCTGCTTCCACAGGCGGGACTGGAACTGAAGCAGGTGATGGTCCACGCGAGGGCCGATGACGGGCAGGGCGTCGTATTGATCAGCTAGCGTCAGCAGGCTCTTGCATTGTACGTAGGCGTCGGCAACGTTGATGCTGTCTAGCACGGGCGGGTAGTTGTAAAAGGTGCGGAACAGGTTATCGTAATCCCGCAGTAGATCCTCGTCAGCCTGTGAGAGAGTCTGGGGCTGTTGGCCGAGGCTCATAACAGAGCGAGAGTAGTCGCGCTTTGATGGGTAGCTGCTGCTCTTGTGATGTGAGCGCGACTGTGATGATGTCTTGGGGCCGGGACCGAAGAGAGACGACCCAAGTGAGCGCCCGTCGTCTCGAGGCTCGTCTCGCTGCACCAGCATGGGGATGTCGTTGTCGCCCGAGCCCGAGTCCAGCTCGTATCTCCATTTCTTCGTAGGCGTGGCTCCTCCCAGCTCAGAACCTCCATCCGCTGAGGATGCATTACCGTCCTCACCGATCTTCGACAGCTCGTGACCGCTTGGCAGTAGTGGTTGGGCTCGCGACCATTCGGACGAAGTGCTGGCCTCGAAGAAGCCGCTGCATCTTGTGAGCGTGTGGCGGTGCAGCAGATATCGGTTCTCGACGGGCCCGGCGCGGATCAGGATCTCGACATCGCCGCTGTGGGAGAAGACGGGGAATTCATTCTGCGGTAAGTATGAGTTGGTGCCTCCGACTTGTGAGCGGTTGTAGCGCTTGCTTCGTGCAGACGGGCGCGAGACAAGGGACGAAGTGCCGCGGATTGCTGCGAGAGACGAAGGGGGATCGGGTTGAGAGACCATGGGGATGAGACGACTGTAGATTATGCGAGACGATGCGGTTGCGGACAGGACGATGGTGTTTGTTTATTTTTGCTTTTTGGGGGTATCGACGATTGGATTGGATTGTTGCGAGTCAGCTTGATTGGCGCTGCTGCATGAGCAAGGAAGAGTTGAGCCAGCCCAGCCCTTGTTTTTTTTCTCTCGCAGGTAGTGGTGGAAGTGGGGGAACGAAGAAGAAGCGTCACCAGAACTTGATAACTCGACTCTGCGAAACCTGCGCGAGGTGTGTGATAGATGATAAAGGGAAGAAGGATAAAAAAGAAGAGAAAAAGGAAGATGGCGGTATGAAACGATATCACGGAGACGCTACGGAAGATTTGAAATGAGATGAAAACTTGAAAATCGCCGTCGCGTCGAATTGCTGTCGTGTGCATGCATGCATCAAATGGAGCTGAAGGCAGACTCGGTGGGCCAACGGCCAGTTGGATCTGTTCGCTGGCGCAACCGCTGCAGTGCTGCAGTTAGCCTCGCCATGCAGGCCCGAGACCGCTAAACCGGAACGCCGGTCGCCTGTAGGTTCGGGTGGCGACGGGCAAATCAGCGGCTGCAGGTGCTCAATCTCTGGCTGGTTTCAGACACTGAGTGAAGCTCCATTAAATCCATTTGATCTCCATCGAACAAAATACATGTACACATGCGTATGCATGCCCCGTATCGTATCGGTAGATGTACATACGCAGTGACGAGGGTCGATGGTGGTTCGTGCTCCTTTGCTATGGAGTAGAATGCTGGTTTCTTTCTCTTAGACCTTGAGGGTTTGGGAGGCAGCTCGCCGGGCATGTGAAGATGCTATACGTAATACAGCGCAGTACTACGGGAATGCAGCAGACCGGGACACAAATTCTCTCACTCCCCGTATCTTGACCTTTGCCATCCCTGAAATGACAAAAGAACATGTGCCTGGCAGCAAGCGGCAATTGCTGGCCAGCCGATTGGATGCCAGCGCCCGCTTGTCAATCAGATGGTGCTTGTGATGGCCTCGCCTGATCCATTCGTTCAGCCGGCATAACAGCGGCACTTTGAGAGCTCCAACCCACTACGGCTCTAGCTCGCCTCTTTTCTTCCCTTGTCCCACCAACCAAAGCAGCTGGGATGCAACCTTGAATTTTAGCTTCAATCCCTCCCAAACCAAGCATTTTTTACGTGTCGCCAGCTGTGTTATATACTATAGGTGTCCATATCCCGATCTCTCTCTATATGGAACCCCCTTGATCGTGCTACCGTGGCGTCCAAAGCTGCCCCAGCTGCCGTTGCAGCGTCGGGTGGAATGAGCCTGCAGACGCTGGCTTTCCACCATGCTTCAAAGCCCATCTCCGTCAACGAGTTCCGCGATGCTGTGCTGGCAACATGCCGGCCGCGGTTCCCTACGGCTTATTATGCCCGGCCACAGCGTATAGGCAAGTCCAACAGGGAATTCTTGGTGATTTCATGGCTGACCTCGTCCCCTCCTAATAGCCCTGGCTGTCAGCGGAGGTGTAGACTCAATGGCAATGGCATATCTCTTCTCGGCCCTCCTCAGAGTATACAGGGGCATCAAGATAGCTGACAACCCCACCGAGAGTGCCTTTGGGATCATTGTTGACCACAAGCTGCGCGAGGAGAGCTCCCAAGAAGCTTCCCGCGTCACTCAAGAGCTGAAGCGGCTCGGCCTCAAGGCCGTCATCAAGTCCCTGAATTGGAGAGAGCATAGGTGGCATGGCATTGAACCAACCACCTTGCCCAATGTCGAGAGTGTTGCTCGCACTATGCGGTATCAAGCTCTGGGGTCTACTTGTAGATATCTCCAGGCCCCTAGCCTCTTTTTCGCGCACCATCAGGATGATCAGTACGAAACGGTCTTGATGCGGCTGCTCGCCGGCCATGGATACCGAGGCCTTCAAGGTATACGGCAAGCTAATGCAATTCCAGAGTGTTACGAATTGCATAGCGTCTACAAGAGTGGCCTCCTTGATGACCAAAAACAAAAGCATCCCTTCCTCAGCTTCAAGCCACCGGCCCGTGCCATGAAGCGACTGCGATTCTCTCTGAAAGACGACAAGGAAGCAGAGCCGTGGGATCAGATCAAGTCATATCTCAGCTTGGATGAAAATGCGAGGCCATTTCCTGGGCATCTGTCCCGAGATTTTGATCCTAGCGTACCATATCTGACTCCCCTACAGAGTGAGGACGGTGGTGTTATGATATACCGGCCACTCTTGGAGTTTGATAAGAATCGGCTTATTGCGACATGCGAGGCCAACGGCGTCCAATGGTTTGAAGATCGCACCAATACGGATCCAACACTCACAACCCGTAATGCTATCCGGCAACTCACAAGAGCCCACACGTTGCCCAAGGCTCTACAGAAACCCTCCATCCTGGCACTAGCTCATCGATCGCGACGGAGGGCCCAGCTAGAAGAGGCTGAAGCCCACAGACTACTGGTTCGAGAAGGAGTCATCAAGGATTTCGATCCAAACGCGGGTACTTTACTCGTGGATGTATCCACAATTTGGACCGGAAAGCCTCGTCAAATGAGGCGGCCGTTTGCTCAAGCCAGGGAAGAGGCACGCAGACGCTCCCGTCGGCTGATGGCCACCATGGCAATTCGCAAGCTCATTGCATTTGTAACCCCGGAGCTCCATCTGCCGCCTCTCGCCAATCTGGACAATGTTGTAGACCGACTCTTCCCAGATCTGTCAGAGACAGTCGACACCGTGCCAATAGCGCCGCCAAAGGCCTTTTCTATTGCAGGCGTGCTCTTTGAACCTGTGTCCAAAATGAACTCAGCATCGTGGCTCTTGTCGAGAGCACCATATTCTTCGAGACAGCCGTTACCTGAGCGGAAACTACCTGGTTACCTCAATTATAGAGCAGGTGTCCTCAAGTTGGAAGCCGATGGCGATCATCCAAGCCGATACCGTAATTGGCGTGGGTGGAAAACCGCCAAATTGTGGGATGGACGGTTCTGGATAAGGGTGAGCGCCTGTGTCGCTGCAAAGTTCCACGTGCTTCCTTTTCTACCCTCTTACGCAAAGCCATTTCGAATGGCTCTGCCTCCGAGGGAGCGCGCCAACTTGGAAAAAGTTCTCAAACACTATGCACCAGGCAAGGTGCGGTACTCGTTGCCCGCCCTCTACAGCGTTGAAGAGTCTGGCCAAGAGGAAAACTCGGAGCCAATTCTGACATTGCTGGCACTGCCGACTTTGGGAATTCACGTTCCCGGCCTTGAGAGGTGGGTGAAATATGAGGCAAGGTATAAGAACATAGACGTCACCTTACTCTCATCTGCCAAGAGAAAGGAAAGCAGGATGTCGGTCCTGGGCCGTCGTCTCCCATCCAGAAAGCAGAGTATTCTGCAGATTCGAGGAACAGGGAAGAGTAGTCAATCAAGGCGAGCTCTCGGCGCATGGAAATTTTCGGCGAGTCAATGATATAGAATCTCACTACATCGGCAGTGAGACTTAGAGCCCGGCGATTGCCCCTTAAGGTGAAACGCCAATGCATAAAGGACCAATCTATGTGTTGCAGACCAGCGGAACAGCCCGCTATGGAGTAGCCATGGAATAATACCGTACGCATCATGTCGTATTAATACCCGTATTACTGATGACTGTGCGCGTGACCAACAGCTGTCAAAAAGGTGAGCATGCTTTGCTTCCAGCTATCAAGACTGTGCTTTTGATAGGTCGATATCCGGCATAGCCTCCTATACCCATAATCAAGACACTTATACGCATACTTCCCCGGTACCGGTGCCAACAAAGCATAACAGACTATTCTTCCGCCGAAGCGTAGACTCATTCTCTTCGACCGAGGGACCCGGTACGTGCGAGGTATCACTAGGCCGATATTTCGATGCGCTTTTAAACAACTGGCGCGGTTGGGCTCAGCTCTTAGGCGACGTAGTTGCTACCTAATATGTGAAAATTTTTTATATAAAATTTTATGCAGAGCCCTGATTCATGATGTCTGGCCACACAAAGAAAAAAAAGAAAGAAGCAATATATTTTGCCACGATGGTGGAACTACAGCAATATCTGCCTATTGGAGGTTGATGTGAGCACTTGGCACTTGAATATTCCTATATGGAGACAAAGAGTCGATATTTCTCCGTACCTTCCTTGGGATTGACAGCCCGCTTTTCTGACTGGCTGCTGCCTCCGGGATAACGCGAATCAACAACGACGCGTGGAAGGCGGCGAACATTCACGGTGGCAATATCATCTTCTCCTTTTTCCTTTTATCCTTCGAAATCCAATTATTTTCTTTCTTTTTTTATGAACCTAAACCTAACACTTGGAGCTTGAACCTGAAAACCTCAATCATGCAGCCCGTCATCAGAGTCTGTCCGCTATGATGCCCGCATTCACACGGCGTCAAAGAGAAGATCCCAGATCTCTCCTATTCAAAGACCAGCAGCAATTCAAATCGCCTCATAACAACCAAAAGACATTTACCATGACAAAATGCAACAAGAAGATACAGTTGAAAAACCACCAGGGTACGTCTGCTGTGTCCACACAAACAGTCATAAAAAGAAAGGAAGTGAACAAAGGAGACTAACGTGAATGGAGTAGAGATGCATCTTTGATATATGACCTTGACCCCGACACACAGCGATGGGCCAGCTCACCAAAGACACGCAAACCAGTGATATCGATCGTCCCGCCGATCGTATCACCATCATCACACAAATCTCCGGATCTGCAGCAGCTGTGACATCCCGCGTCACGTTACTGGGCGCCGTTTTCAGACGACAGCCGTGACGACAACCGATACGGCAGACATAACATCAAACAAGATGTCTGACCACGACTCTCGGATGATACGCCATAGCCCTGCAACACACATTTATGAGCGATAGTTGGTGTGAGATTCGGGGCGACCTCGCGAGTGACGTAGCGGGCGAGATCTCACCTCTATAACAGCTCCCCGGTCTACTCTCGAAACCGTCGGCACGGAGTTGATGCCATTTTTTGGCTGAGGTGCTTCGTGAAAGTTTCTAGCACGCTGGAAACTTCTTTCGGATATTAAATCGTTTATCCGGAGATGGTCAAGAAAGTCAAAGTCAGGGCGAACATCAGTGAGAGTTGCCCCTCGATGATAGTGGCCCGCAATGTGATGCATCCTGTCCGTATAGCGGAGCCGACACTGTTGTTGGGTTTCGGGCTGGGCGTGGAACACGACCTCATCGCAAAACCAGCAACAGCTCTTGCTTGGCAGTATCATATCGAGGTGGTGGGCGGCAACGTGATCTACCCAGCCGTCGATGTCACGGAGATCGAATGTCTCTTCGCAATCGCCATACCAGTAGAATTCGCACGGGAGCCGTCGCCTATGCAGTGGAGAATCACATCAGCGAGTTGGCCCAAGACAAGAAACATGAAGATGCAGCAAGGATATACCCTGGTAAGGCCGACGAAGCGGAGGATGAAGATTCGACGGAGTCGAAGATGGAAGAGCGACGAGTTTCACCACTTGTGATGGACATGACGTGTGCCTCTAGGCGATGACGGCGACGATGTCTAGGAGGAATCGAGACACGGCGGGGCGTCTCTTGAGGTAGCTCCCACTGGAAATCGGAGCTTCCCGTTACCGTGGAACGGACCTTCGTCTCTTTATGCTCCTTCAGGAAATGGGTTATGTCTTCAGCAACCAAAGGGATATGCTGTTGTCCCGCCATGCTGAAGGGCCACTGCACGTCTTCTGGGATAGCTCAGCTTGCAGCTATCAGGCCTACCCAGGATCGTTCTCTGGCAATCAAACAAGCGACTCGATGGCCTATTATGTCAACAAGCTTCCGTGCCCAGGCAACCTGATGATGGCTGCGATGATCGAAACTCAGTCGGGATGCCCCCAAGAGACGATCAGGCAAAATAGATGGGCCGTGATGCGTATGACGCTTATGTCACAGTTGGGACGGCCTCGTGCGAAAGCGTCTCTGGACACGGCAGCGGATGCCGTCCTGTTGCTCGCAAGGGAAAGAAGACAAAAACCTGAGGTAGGGGTGGTGGTTGAGAGAAGAAGAAAAAAAAAAGCTCTTTCACCACTCTGCGTCCTTTCCCTTCGACAGAGGTGCACAGAAGGGTGAAAAAAGACCTGGGCGTCTTGGTGTTTTAATTTGGGATTGCTGCAGACTGTCTGACTGACTCCACCAACCAGCTAACTACTACCTGCTACTAAGGTAGTAGGTATGCAGGTAAAATGTGAGGAGGGTACTCGTACCAAAGTACTCGACGCTTATCGGGCATGAACACAGATCGTCAAACATTGCCAAATGGATGCATGGAAACTATGTGTGAGAAAGCGGTCTCGGTCATCCATTGATGAGCGGTGGCATAATACTGGTCATCTGGATGCTCGGATACATCTAAGGCTTTTTGGTGCCAACCTCACTGGCCAACAAGACGGTTCTGAACAATCAGGATGGATAATATCTACATGCTGCCACCAACTTATCCATGTGCAAATAAAAAAATCTTTGGGAGCCGTGACAAGCCGTTAAGGAATTGACATTCAACGAGCCCAGGGCAATGGCTCATCTCTTCCCTTCCCGCCTCACTAGAACGACCGAAAACGAGCTCAGGCGTCTAATCGGGGCCGCGTCATAGGCCGTCTCGCCGTCAACGAATGAAACGGTAGCTTCACACCGATATACGACGAAGGCGGCCAGGCAATTACGACTTTTATCAAACGGCCGCGTCTCTTGTGGCCAGTGAATTGTAATAAGCTGGCGGCACGGCGGTAGAACCAACTAGCTGTGCAAATCTCCGGTTGCATGAGCAACTGTAGGTTGTGAGCGGGCTCTGGGCTACTGAGCCAGGGTTAGGTCCCCCAAATGTTCTAAGGCGAGCTACGGCGTCCGTTTTTGCTTGACCGTGCCTCGGCCTCTCTCAAGACGGGCAAAGAAACAAAAACCGCGGGGGAACAGCTCCAGGTCAAATCGTGCGGCTCTGACCTTAGTGGGGTCCCCGCTGTCTGTCTGTCTGGATCCAACCCCGCCAAACCCAAGTAAGACCTGGAGCTCTCGATACGATAGGAAAGGTGACGGGGGAATACGCAAAATAGTACAAGTGGCCGTTCTGCTGGGTCTCTCCGAAAACCACGGAGCTGCTTCGGAGGTGCCAACGGTGCATGTTGCTCTGTATCGAAGCCCGAAATTGCTGATCGCTCTGTATTTGGGCTAGCTGTCAGGTTGCCGAATACCTTGTCTTTACTTCCAGCGTAGGCCTGGTGTCTTTCCGGTGACACTCGCTCGACGTATTCACAAGATTTGCCACGGCAAAGGTAGCTAAAGGAACTCATATGCGGGACAAGTCTAGTGAATTCTTTCTTCTTGGCACCCTGCAGACGCCATTTTGTACGAATCTGACAAATACGAAACACAAGAGGTACAGTAGCAGCATCTGCTAGTTGCAATTTAGGGCAACGTTGGTGTAGAGTTTCCCCGTCCTAAGCACTGACACGCATCATCATGCCTGCACAGCCCATTCCGATAAATTTTCTCAAACAATCAACCAAATTCCTATTGACTTGATGTAATGCCTGCTGTATGACGCCCTCGTAGGTGTCGGATGACTTATTCCTGTCTGCCTTTTTTGCTTCCCGTGACCTCGAGAGATTAATTAACGTTGTCTGGGGTGGCGAAAAGAGACAATAAGGAAGGCATGGGGGTAAGAGGCTCCGGCGAGCTAGAAGCGAGAAAGGTTGTGTTGTGCCTCCAGCCCATTGGAAAGTGACGTCGCGGATCATTTTCCGACGAATGCAATTGCTCGCAATTTCCCGTTTAGCTCAGGAAACTCCTCCTTCCAGCTCAAGCTTTGCTCCGTACGGACGGATGCGTGCCTTTCCGTAGGCAGACGCAAGATTGGGCACCAACCCACAAGACAAGAACCAATACCAGTCCGGTCTGAGCGATACATGCCTGTTCTGTACATTGCAACTAGATTCGACTAGATTCAACTAGAGTCCAGGCACACTTCAACGTTGTATCGTACGAGAATGAGGTTTTGAGTTGTGGATGGTAACTGTAATAGCTGGGATGGGATGTAATGGTGGCGGGTCGGCGTCACGGCCCGCCTCCCGTTCCTCCGCTCTAGGCTGAGAGCAGCTTGGGGGTCCGTTCCGCCTCGCACGGAGACACGGAGGGCCTGAGCAACGACGTAATGGTGCAGCAAAAAAACGCCGGGATCCTTTCTTTGAAAAGCGAAAACAACGTTTTTTATCATGGTGTGCTTCGGAGCCTAGTTGTTTTATTTTCGTGGGCTGTGCTTTGTAGGAACCACACAGGCTACAATTGGAATTTAGTAACGTTTCTCTCTGTCTCCCCTCTCTGGTCTCTATTCTTCTGGGCTACACAAGACCCTCGCCTTGACAATGACGTTGCGGAACTGCATGTGCCCGCCGTTTTCGTCCCCGTGCTTGATGACGCCGGGGAAGACGACGCAGCTAATCTCCCGGTTGGCCAGGTTCTCCTCGTCCTCCTCTCCGCCCATGTCCTCCATGGTGTCCGGCTCGAACAGCACCTGCTGGTGAGGCAGGATGCTGGGCATGTACACCCGTAGTCGGGCCTTTTGCACCACGAGCAGGCGCGCGAGTTCGATGGAGTTTTTGATGAGCACGCGGAGGGCCGAATCTCGGGCCGTAGCTGAGTTTGCTGCGGGGGCTGATGATGATGATGATGATGATGATGGGGAAGTCGTAATGATGCTGTCGAGCAGCTGGGTGATGCGAGATATGACGGCCTCGGCAAACGCGTCTGTGTTATCGTGAAGGTGGTGTGCCTCGCGGCGGAGGAGCGCAAGGGTGGAGGAGCGCCATTGGTTTACGACATCGGTCGAGGCTGTTTCTTCATGTTAGTCTTTCTTTTTGTTTCTCCTTCTCTCTTTCCATCTCTCTCTTCCACAGACAAAAAGAGGGGGTAGGGGGTGGGCGGACCGCATAATGAGGAGAGCAGCTGCTCCATCTGCTGAATGTGCTGCGTATCTTGTTCTGATAGGCCAACGTAGTAGGCGTTGAAGACCATCTCGACGAGGATGCTCGAGACGATGGACTGCAAGAGGTGAACCTTTGATGTGTGGATGAGGTCTTCGTACATGGGCACAAGCTGGCTGAGTTCCGTGAGCGTGGCGTCACTGGCCTTGGTCAAGTCTGCCTTTCTTGTCAGTCCAATCAACTGTTCCCCTTCTTTTCAACAATCGTCATGCATTGAGAGTATGGCATGAGAATTTTTCACTCACCTAGCTTTGCCTTTCGGAAGTTCGTTATGACCCAGTTCTGCAGCCCGTTGCCCAGCTTGGTCATGCCATCCCCAAACACCTCGTCGCTCGTCTGATCGTCCGTCCTGGTACTTGTGCTCACAAAGTCCTTCAAGCCCCTGACCTGACCCCTCAGCCTCCGGATCTCGTCGTCTCTCTCTTGTAGCTCGCGCCGCAGAACCTCAACGCCCTGCCGTAGCTCCTCCCTCTCGGCCTCGCGCACATCTACCTCGGCCCGGAGCAGCCTGAGCTCAGTGTCGGTGCGCAAGTACTGCTGGTTCAGCGCGCTGTGCTTGCCCTGCCAAAAGGTGGCCGTCTCGCTCTCCGTCTGGCTCAGCTTGTCGAGCTCTTGGTGGAACTCGCGCTCCATGATGGCCATTTCGCCTTCTAGGTATGCGATGCGGTCGTCTTTTTCGCGGAGGAGATGGGCTGTTGCGGCGGCCTCTGACTGTTGCGTACGACGATATTGCTTCGAGACCGGGCTGCCGCCACCGGCGCTGTTATTGCTATTGCTGCTGGCGTTGCTACTGGATACGCCATGGGGACTAGATCCCCTAGCCGTGCTGGAGGAGGATGAGTTGCTGGCCACACCGTCTCTCTCGCGTGCTTTTTCTTTTCGTTTTCGTTCCGCGAGTGTGCCGCTTGTATTGTGAGAATCGTCTCCGCCCGTCGTGCTCGTATTGACCACGGCCGCGCGAGGCGGCATCACGGGCATATTGTCGGCGTTGCTTGCTGTGCTGCCATGGCGACTTGCATGCGATGCATGTCCAGCTCGCCAGGCGGGCCCGGTGCTGTTGCTGCGCCCGCCTCCGCGGCGCTTATCAGATGGGTTCATGTTTCTCGTATCGTCTCGTCCCAAGTCGCGCCTCGGATTCGTGTCGGTTCGTCGTCAAGTCGCTGAGGTAATGCCAAAGTAGAGTGCTAGACGATGCTGGCTCGGCATGATGGCTGATGCGTCCAGCAGGCCACTCTGGCAGCTTTTGCTTGTTGCTTGCGGCAGGCGACAGGAGATGGCCCGCTCCCCTGATTGCCCACTCTCCCAGACAAAGCGAAAGCAAAGGAAATTAATTCGACGTGCTGGTTTGGTGGCTGCCTGGAAGGCCGTGAGATGCCAGGATATGCAACGCCTCCCACAAATCTGCCGAACAGCTTGTGCAAGGTAGTTGGAGGGGCTGGGCGACAAGGCCGGAGCGGAGCTGCTATTTCGGAGACGGCGCGGGGCGTCTAGCTGGGCTCCATATGTTTGCTGTGCTAAAGTACAACAAAGTAAAATTCGCAACTGCTGGTGAATATCAACATATGGTTGTAGTTGGCGAATCAATTAGCCGCGTATTGAATTCAATATTAAATGAGTTGATTTATCAACCAATGCTGTTTGGCGTTGACGGTCGTCCAAATTGGGATAGCACATTGACGTCTAACGACTGTGAGTTGACACTCTGTAAGACGACAGGTATAAGTCGATCGCACATGCGCAGAAAGAGATGTAAAACTTCACATATGAATGCATCGCTAGCACGTTATGCCCGCAAAGTTATATCTCAACTTTCAAGAAAGGCCATTCGCTGACAGAGCAAAGATAATGAGCTTATTCAAGGGTGATCTCAATGATATAAAATCAACTGCTTGCTCGTACGGCTCCATGGACCGGCATATGCCACCAAATACTGAGCCGTGAGCTACATCAAGGCTCAAACTCAACCTCCGCTTCAACTTCGTATGCCGCATCGTCTGTCCCTGGAATGGGCTTGGCGCCCATTCTACAGAGCGCCACACGAGTGATGGGCATATTTTCGGCCCACAGATAGTCATCGTATCTATTCAACAGGTCGCGTGCATCAATTGTCAACCTTTCCCGCTTGTTCCGGCTTCCCCTGGGGCCAAGATTGTTTTTGACATATACGGTGTTGAAAATGGTGGCGTGAAGCAATAGTGGGCGGTTTTCGTCAATCATCAATCCAGAGTCTTGGAATGGCTTTTGTAGCTGCTTGCAAAAGTTGTATAAAATGCCTTCAGGATCCGAAGGAGGTGCATATAGGACAGCAGCTCTTTCTGCTGATTGTATCGAATGAAGACCTCGTATTGTCAGAGATAGGCCGTTTGTCTTGGGAAGCTGACTGCCATCATTGCTGCCGCCTGACAATGCCAAGACAGCGGCAGATGTCTTAGCATCCTTGGCCAATCTCGTCTCTGTGAGTATTTCTTTCAGCTTTAGGCCTTTGAGTATTTCCACTGCCTTTTCTACACCGTCCTTTTTCAGAGACATGACTCCCAGAGTCAGGTGTAGCGTTCCCAAGGGCCGGACGGCGTCGTCCGGCAGGCCGAAGCTCATGGCACTGGTAACGTCGGCCCGGAACGCCGCAAGAGCCGTGGCCAGCTGCACCCCAGCGAGGGGTATGCAGAGGAAATGCGTTGGAGTAAGCTTTGGGGGCATGCTTGTAGTGGGAGGGGTGCGTGCGGCTGCAAGTGGCCGCTGTGAATGGCGGTATCTGCGAAGGGCCAGTGGTAAGGAGCTGTCATATATGATCAATACTTTGGGCTAAATAACAAGGGGTCAACAGTGTAGCGTAAGATTGATGATGCAGTGTAAGGACACAAACGACGCAGTGGGTAAGAAATGCGAAGGAGACACGGAGTAGAAGGCATGAAATGACTGAGACAACGCAATGCCGGGCCACGACAATGCTTCATCGGGTCCGTTGCAAGGTCATGAGTGGCCGTCATACCCGCATCATATCCGACATCTCGAGTGCGGCCGCCCGGCCAATGGAACCTAGCAAATAGCAGACTGCCGTGTGTAACGTGAAGCAATGCAGATATCAAAAGCTCATCCACTCAGCGCAGACTCGGTGGGACAAAGGCCTTTGTACAACTCATTGCTGTACAGTAAGCTCCGACTCGAGGGCAAATCAACGCCACGACGGCCCAGCCACTAGCCTGGACGCACGGGCTCCAGGCGTGTCTGACTGGTCTGCGCAGATTGAGATTTGCATCTCCAGACAAGTGTCACAGGGTAAGGATGGAGATGATGGGCAATGCATGCGATCTGGGGCTCAACCAGGCCTTCTACCCAGCAGACAAGGCCCCTCCATGACTCGAGCTTTGGATAATCCGTACAGGTCCTGATTATACCCCACACGCAAATGTGTAGAGGGAATGATGGGTGTTTATGCTTGGTCTCTGAATATGGCAACGTACCTGAGTCGTTTGTCAAAGAGAAGCAGACACAAAGATGCAGTGATTGTGTTTTGGATAAAACTGATTTCGATGTCTTTGATTCTCGTCGTACTAAGTTAGATGAATGAGGCAGCCACGTGCATGTGTTGATCAGACTTGCCGATATTAGCCACAGATCTCCACCAGATCGCGCCAAGCTGCATTGGGCTGGTGGCACAAACTACGTAATTTGTGAGCACTCGAT
Organism: Trichoderma guizhouense; assembly: GCA_002022785.1. Classification (NCBI taxonomy): domain Eukaryota; kingdom Fungi; phylum Ascomycota; class Sordariomycetes; order Hypocreales; family Hypocreaceae; genus Trichoderma; species Trichoderma guizhouense. The sequence continues at coordinate 189,081 of LVVK01000010.1, forward strand.
ACGAGAAAAGAGACGCCGCCATTCATCAGTGGCTTTTACGCAGTGGAAAGAGAAGAGAGAGAAAGTAAGGGGGAAAGGGGGGAAAGAACAGGGAGAGGGAACGAAACGGGACAATAAATAATATTTTCATTGACGGCAGGCCATCGTGGAGTTCACTTTTTAAATTTGTTGGTATCTCTTCTACGCTACCCCTCTCCTCCTTGTATAGGCTCCTTCTTAGTGTGTAAACCAACTTTTTTGAGCTCCCAAAAAATATCATGATGCTACCATAAACCCATGATTGCGCATGTAAAGACAGCCTTGCGCGTTCCCTATATCCTGCCAAGTTTCAGGCGCCAGCCCACGGACGACTAATACCAAATCTGCGATGGTCGCGGCTCTTGTTGTTGCGGCCACCACGTATATGTGATGGCATGCGTAAAAAGGAGTCGTGAGCGGACGGTATGAAGAGTATAAAAAGACAAAAGCGATGAAAGAGAGAGAGAGGTTAAGTCGAGGAGCGGTAAACGTGCAAATATGCATCGTTTCACCCCCCGAATGAGAATGTACAACAGCCTGGAGCAAAAGTAGCTCCTACTGTGAAGGCAGCATCTTGAGCTCTCGCGTTGCTTGGCAGAGTCAAGGCGCGTAGCCTTCAAAAATGTTGTCATAATCCAATTCGAGTGACGACGATTCAAGCACTCTACTCATCCTCATCCTCTTTGTAGAACTTCCTCAGTCCCGTCTCGACCTCTTCGTAGTCAGACTTGACTGCTGTGAGCGCCTCCTTGACGCGTTCGAGGCACACCGCAGCATCTGGCTCTGGAGAGCCGTCGAGGTTCTCCTGCTTGCCATATCTCTGAATCTTTTCGCAACCGTCTCGAACCTTTATCAACCCCAGTGTCGCAGAGGAGCCTTTCAGGAAATGTCCGAGCTCTGATAGTTTTTCGAGATCCTTATCGCTCCTAGACGAATCGAAGAAATGCAATTGTCAGCATTATGCGAGATGTAATAGCGTAAAGATGGTGAGGAAGATTGTTTGCGTAAATCATAACAAGGGTCATCGAGTCCTATAACAAGGCTGTTGGGAGAGGTGCGGGGAAGACATGAGAAGCAAAGGGACAAAGAACAAGTTGGACCGCAGTGCAAGCGATGGGTGGCGGGGTCGACCTACAGGGCCGTGTCCATGGACTCGAATGTCTCCTCAGCTTGCTCAAAGAAGCCAAACACGATGGACGAGCTGAACTCGTTGTCACCGGGCTCGTCCATTTCGAGAATCTGCTTGAAGGTGGTGAGGTCGATGGCATCGCCGAATATGGATTCGAGCTCCTAGACGGACTCGAGCGTTAGCCTGTGCCAAACCAAGCTCGCGAGCGCAGCGATACCAACCTTGTCGTCGGGGAGCGCCATTGCTAGAGATGTGTCAGGAGCGAAATGTGCGCTTGTCGGCTGTTGAGAGAAGAAGATGGCCACGATGGAGGGGTCGAGCGAGGTTTGGTTTGGTGTGGGGGCCAAGGAGCGTCCGAGGTGAACGGATTTAATAGTTGGAGGAGATGCGACCCACAGGCTGAGCTGGGCGAGCGAGACACAAATGAGGATCTACGGGCGAGCAAATCGGACAGTAGAAGCTGCGCTGCCAGAGCTATACAGGTAAGAAAGGATGCAACCGGTCAGTCAGATGCGGAAGAAAAAAAAAAGAAGAAGGGGTAGGAAGAGGGAAAGAGCAAAAGGAGAAAAAAAAGGACCAGACATGGAGGTTTTTAGCACGACAGGGGATTGCACGCATGAGCTGCGAGGCGAGAGGGGAGCAGTGCAGTGAGGGAGGGGTCTCGGTACATGTGGCAGAACGGCCGACCAGCGGAAGCGAGCGAATGGCCACGATGCCGAGATCTGGGGGGGGATCGTGAAACAAGGCAAGCTGGAGGACATTGACTCACTAATGCGACTGTTGCAGTCAACGAGGGTCACCTCTTTTGCAGGCGGCTGGAGAGGACACGCGATGCTGAAGAAGGATGTTGAGGTAAGAGTTCAAATTGAGCATCGCTGAGGGGCAGAGAAAGAGAGCTGGAGAGCTCTGGTGCGTGCTGGTGCTGGTACAGGGAATACAGGGAATACCAGCGCGGTACAGGTACAGGTACAGGTACCTTCTGGAGAACCACCCGACCCAACCTCACATCAGTCCTCAACTCGCACTAACCGGACAGGCATCGGTCGAGCACGTCTACAGACTGGAACTACGACAGTCGGGTGCTTAGGCCACATAAGGCGGTACTATGGCAATATGGCTAGCGGGTAACGCTACGAGCTCCGCGTTATTGCAGATGTACAACTTCCATCGCTCTAACAAAGTACCTACCTTAGTACCTGCTGGATGATGCTGGTGAGATTATATCAGCGCGATACTACCTCCCTACCTGTATATGTAAGTGCTACTAAAGTAAGGCGGATTACTTTTTTTATTTTTACTTTTTTATTATTACTCGGGTCTTTCTTTTAGTCCTTCTCCCGCTTTATCCTCAACTAGGAAGCGGAGGATGGTGGCAATGAAAGGTAAGCTTGCAGCCATCGTGGGTAAATTGGTGATTGGGTGACCAGAAGTCACTCAACTGCCTGATCCCCCTCAGCCAAGGCGCGGCCTTGTGCGCTGCGAGCAATTTACCTGAGGGAATTGCCATGGCAAGAAAAATTTTCTCGTCCAGTGTCTTTTCCTTGTTATTTCTATATCAAGCCAGAGCATGACCGGGAGTAGATGGGAGGGGCGCACATGATTGGACGGTGCGGCCACCCTCTGCATGTTTTCTCTTTTCTCCTGCGCGATGCCCAAGCGGCGCTCCCACAGGCCCATGATGCAGCTTGAGCACACAGAGTCAAGCCCAGTGCTAGTAATAGCCGTCTCTCCGGGCTCTTGTCACTGGCCCATCCAGCTGATGGCACAGAGGGGGGCCAGGGCCGGTTTGCAGGGGGTTGAAGCAATTCAGGCCGCTGAAGGGGGAGATGCACGTACTAACACGCAGCTGAGCCCAGTTTAGCTTAAGCTGATGCACGCGCGCATGGCCAGAGCTGTTTATCTGCGCCAAAGACGTCAGTGGGGCGAGGGGCACTGACGTCTGTGTCTGCCTTTGTCACAGCGGGCCGCATAGTGGGGTTGCAAGCCTGAAGATTTCGAACTTGTGTGGTTGGAGTGCGCAGCAAGGATCGGGTGTCCAAGAAGTACAAGTACCTGGTGTGGGCGTACAAGCAAAGCCTGCGCATACAGCAACACCATGTGGTGGTTACATTAGCTCGTGTATGGAGTACCCAACGGCGTGTTTTTTTGTTTTACTTCGTTTCTTTTTTTCACTCTCCCTTGCTTGTGTTCTTGCTGCAAGCGGCTGTAGCCTCACGCAGTCATTCACGGAGTCGGGCGAATCTCCATCGGCTGTTTGTGGCACCGTCATCACATCACCGCCATCGCGAGAATATCGGCAGGCGGCGCCAAAAGACGATGGATTATGCTGGGGTCCCGCTTCTCTCGTTGTGGTTACTGTGCTACCTAGTAGTCAGGACATTAGTAGTATATGTTTATAATCAATAGTACTGCTGGCATGTTCGGAGCGCCGCTTGGACGGGAAATGGCGCGATATCATCTCTCACCCAAGCACAAGGACATCTAGACTCGGGTAAGTAAGTGGTAGAGCAAACCCGCTGCCGCGCCGTCGCAGCTTAGCTCAACTCACCACTCAAACAGGCAACGGGGAGAGACCTCCGTATGCTGGCGGAAAGCAAAAATCCCCACCCGAGTCTGGGAATGATTCTCCCCTCTTGTAGTTCTCTCCGGGAAGTGTCCTGTGCTTGGTCATGCAGACTTGGGTGCTAGAGATGCCGCAGCCGGGGTCCCGCGTGAAACCCAGGCACAAGCATCCATCCATTTAAATCCGCCGGTGACTGGGAAGGCCAAGGGCCAGCCTTCCGTAAAGCTAATTTGACGCACAAGTTCTCCGTGCAGGGGAGACTTGAGGGAGTCGAATCAGGAGCAGAGGAGCAAATGAGGGTTTGAAAAAAGAAAAGGAAAAAAAGATGGAGGGGTGGACATGGAGGGGGGGCTCCTGGGGAGCACAGGAGGCAAGCAAGGAATGAAACAATTCCACATGTGCGAGCGGGAAAAAAAGAGAAGAAAGAAGCAGGTGGGTGAAGAGTTGTGTGAGGGAGGGGAGGGGAAGTTTATTGCTGCCAGATTGAGGCATCCCACATGTTGTGTGTGTACATGAAAGATAAGGTCACTGCAAGTAAAGTAGGCGCATTCGGCAAATGGTCGTGAGCATTCGATATGAGAGATGAGGAATAAGTATTCTATTAATGGCCCAGTACACAGTTGCCTAGGCGATATGTCAGGACTTGGCATTGTTCTCGAGTCTCTGGGAGTTTTGGATGCATCAGATAGTAGACTAGAGCCCGTACAGATGGAGTTGAAATTTGACCGCTTCAGCCTCCTACGCCTGCCACTGACGGCTTCCCGAGCTGATGGCACCTATTACGTCTATGGCTGCAGGGGGTTCGTGAAAGCGGGAGGTGGTTACATCATTTTGCAAGGCCCCCCCTCCCTCCAGGATGGATATGGCGGTTCTAGATTCCCAGCAGCGCAAATCCGCGCTGATGCCGCGCTTGAGTCGAGCCTGGGGTTTGTCACCGACGGCGGAGTTCATCGGTGCTGGTATTTGTGCGTACAGCACTCCGTACTAAGGTGCTAACGTCGAAGTGGTGAGGCGTGTACGGAGTGCATTCCGAAGAAGGGGTTGGAAGGAGTAGAAGAAGAGGCGTGCAAGACGTCAATACCTTGTGTAGGTACACATTGATACCTGAGTCTAGTACCGGCCTTACTCATTCATGGGACCGCGTAAAGAGCTTCAATGGTGCCGCGCTCTGTTTCAAGGTACCTGTACCCCATATGCGCCGATCCAAGACTTCGAGGTTCTACGCCCTGGTAATGCTGCTACAGTGATACCCAACTCAACATCTCTACGGGCACCCAATTATGCCTAATGGTGCATCCAAAATGCACTCCATGATATCTGCTGTAACCACACATGGATCAGCATTGAATTTACAAACCTGAGGTAGTACTGGTGGTCCACTGATGTGAGGTAGGCACAGTAAGCAACATAGCTGCAGTGGAAATCATACCGCAAGGTTCCAGTCCAGTATAAGCGCCAAGCCCGACTACCTGTAAGTACAAGTACTGAATACTGTGCTCTACATTGATCTTAAAAGTGAATTAGCCATTTGAGCTTCTCTCAGGGGATTCTAGAATCACAGGCTAACATCTCCGCACATGCTCATATATGAATACCAGGATATTATAGAGATTAGGGGTTCACTCACATAAGGTGCCCAGGTGCTTAACAGAAGGAAATGTACACACCACCCTGCCCTTCTCCAGAGACCTCCAGCCTTTGTACCGGTACTACTACCTGTAAGCCATCCCAGCTACCCACATCAAGCTTCTCACACTAGCGGGGCTCGTGACTCCCACCTCAACCACGGATGCTTGTATTCGTTTGTAGGAGCCGCCTTGGTCCTTGCTAAACTTCCGACGTCCATCAAGATGCCATTGGATTGCCAGATCCTAGCCGACGCCGGTCGAGAAAAGTTACGGGGGTAGCACCAGCAGCTGAGCCAAATGCTGCTTAGCACGAGAGTGCGTGTATATGCAATCTTCTGGTAGCGAAACCCCTTATTTATGCCGTTCTCCTGGAGGGGGTTAAAACAGCCCAGCTCCGAGAGTCCGAAAGATCCACGGCTCACGCAATAGCCCACAGTTTGCGCCCAAGCAAAACCACTAGGCCCTACGAGGGCCGCTGGAAGCGTCACGTTGTGACCATGGACACGACATGAACCTACTGGGGAGCCTCGAGCTCAGACAATCAATCATTCAAAGACGCCTTTTGAGGAGGGAGCGGCAATCCTGCGCGAGGAGGCGCATCCCAACCGCCGTGGCGTTGTCAACGGGGCGAAACAACGTCCGCAACTGCTTAACGAAATATCCTTGAAGCCAGTATCCGGCTTGGCATGCCGTTCGTTTCTGTCTATCAGTGTTCTAGACTTTCAGCGTCGTGTAGTTGTGCTTAACAGGGCGATGATCGGCAGCCCCCAGCACACGCCTCTTGAGCACCAAGTGACATGGACGGTGTTTAGCGACTCAGTTATGATGTTGTGGCATCAGAGAGCACGGTGGCCGGGTCTCACGTTGGCAACCCGCGGCGCAGGGCGAAGGACTGGCGCTGGCGAAGCAAGGATGGCGGGAGTCGCGCGAAGCAGCCCGCCAGGCAGCTGACTTGAGTCGGCCTTGATATGGTAGGGCCGGCCAGCGCCGACGAGCAACGACTAGGGAATCCTTTGGAATCGTATCACTCAGGATGACCAACGCATGATGACCCAATCTGGCCAGGCAACCCTCCACTGACCGCTTTGATACGAAAAGGGAGGGAAGCCAGAGGGGGGTCCATGGCAGCCAGCAGAACACATGCACCCTTTAGTCAAGAAGTGAAGTCGCCATCTCCACGAAGGGCGCAAGCCTGACCACTGGAGCACGAAGCAGTTTCCCAGTGTCTGTTGGCTGTCAACGCGGTTAAAAGAGCGACATTAGTAGCTTTCAGTGTTTAAGCTTAAAGGAGGCTTCATGCTTCAATGCTTAGTCCTATCCAGCCCAAAGCCATTCTATCAGATTAAGAATCCACATGTCACTAAACAAAAGCTACACTTTTGTCAACTGCCGTCTCATTCATTAAAGACGAGATATTTGGCCCAAGTGTTTGACAATTCAACTCTTCACCGTATGTAGTAAGCCTTACTTGCATGTCTTTAGGGGGCATGCATGCCACCGCTACTAAGCAACTCCGTTGCGAACTATTCGAAACATCTTGCCAGCCGTAAAAACGCAGCCCTAACTCAGTTGATGATCCTGTTACTTACTCTTAAGAAGATATAACACAACGGGATCTTTGGGCAATCATATCCAGGGCACGGACAACTCGTCATGTGTTGGGTGGAGATGGATGCAGAGGGCTTGTGAAGACAAGCTCGGGAGCTTCATCGGGTCTTTCGTCGGGTCTTTCATCGTAGCGGAAGCACAGATAAAAGCAATGTCTCTACTCGCAAATCTTTCCAATTAAACCCAACGAAGGCATACTAGGGGAGCATACACGGGGAGTTGGCTGCTTTTGAAGCCCCCTAGTAATGCAAGGTACTGTTACTACTTATGCTTTTTCTCTATTGACTGGCGAGAGGCGGATAAGATGGAGTTGCGAATGTCTCTGAAGCAGCAGCAGATTATCTAGAGCAAAGTCTTCTTTTCAACGACCTCTTTATCGTATTGGAACGCCTCGTTGTTCCTTACCAACCTGTTTCTTTTTCCATTCAGTCAGCAGCCTAAGCATGCTTTGGGCGGCTTCAGCAAGATGGCGATTCTCTTCGTCACTTGCCTCGTCACTTGCCTCGTCACTTGCCTCGTCACTTGCCTCGTCACTTGCCTCGTCACTTGCCTCGTCACTTGCCTCGTCACTTGCCTCGTCACTTGCCTCGTCACTTGCCTCGTCACTTGCCTCGTCACTTGCCTCGTCACTTGCCTCGTCACTTGCCTCGGAGCTGGCCAGCAACGATAGCTCAGGCTCCAGCTTTTCCCACAGCACCCCAACAGGTACACTCTCTTTTACAAAATCGAGAAGATGCAGCAACCACTCTGGATCATCATCTCGGTAGTCTTCGATAATCTCCTTGATCGGGTCAACTGCCACTTCGGGAAAGCGAGCAAGCTGCTTCACACAGCCCGAGTAGGGCGGCCAGTTGTAGTCGGCAAGCCAGCCGAGCAGATCCCTAGCATGGGGCTTCATCTCCTCCGCTGTGTGGACTCTCTCTGAAAGACTTCGCTCTGCCATGTAGTCCATCTTGTGCTCTGGGGCCCATGTCAGGTCGGGGAAGTCGATGAATTTGATTGCATCTTTTGCCCGGTTTGTCAGAGATGGCAGCGAAACCCCTGAAGGACTGTATGCGGTATTGGCAGCCAGAGCCTCTATGCCGGACCTGTAGAGCCGCAATGTTGCGAGGGGAAGGTCACTGAGTATGCTGTCGAGACCAGCGCAGGCAGTGTAAAAGTCACCACTGGATTTGACGGGCTTGGATAGGACTGAGCTGATGCCTTGAATGACTAATGGGACTTGAGCACGCGCAATGAGGATATCGCGAGCCTTTGTTGATGAGACCCGGTCAGCATCTTCTGCTGCTGCGCTATTGCTGGGTGTTGTACCGATCCAATGAAGAACACGGTCAAGAGACCCGCTGCCAATGGCCTCGTCCAGGGTCTCTCTACTCCACCCGGCGTCTGTTTGCTGCATTGCACTTATGTTCAAGTTTGTAGTAATAGCAGCGATACTCCTGGCATGGCCTCGAGGAATATGCGCGCGGGGGATGTTGCATCTGCATCTGTGCATGCAGTGTGTACTCGTACAAGTATAAGCACTCCTCCTGGCCCTCTGGGCTGCCGGGTAAGCGGCGATGGTGGGAGTCACGCAGCACTTCGGGAGACGTGCGCCGAAGCCGACCTGGACTTTGGCCATGGCAGAGACAGCACACTTGCTTGCACTTATGTGCATAGACTTGCCAGTCTATGGTGTTGTCGCTGCCATGTGGAACCACGTTTTTGTCGCTGGCCGTCTCACCTTGATTTGATCTGTTTTTCCTCGCTTCATAAAGCACGCATCAGCCAGCATAGCATCGTCTGATTCGGCTCATGCAGGTGGATCTTCGACATGCCGATAATGCAATTAGACCAGTGTACTGTACACAGGTACGAGGACGGCACAGCGATCTGTTTGGCTCATCCTATCCTATGGATGGATCAGCCTTTTTCTCCCGCTCTTCGCTTTGACGCCTAACCCAACACAGGCGCTGCGCTGATCCCCGTTGCTGCAATTCTACTCTTGGGAGAAGGAAGTGGGAAAAGGAAAAGAGGACGGACGACAAAGCATCCAGTTCATGATGGAATCGACCGCGCCTGCGCACTCTCAACCCCCCCTTCAACCTCATCCTCACCCCCATCCTCATCCCGACATATGGAGACATACGGGCGACGACGACTCGACGCTGCTAGACGATCTGGACCATGAGCCCAAGGTGCTCAAGTGGTATCGCGACTGGGACGAGTGGCGGCGCGACATCCAACCCTATGTCGACGTCTTCATCTGGCGGTACATGTGGTCCGACAAGGCGGTTGACGACCTGCGTGCGTGCCCAATCCCGCCTCAAGTGCAGCAGTTCAATCCTCATGCCAGAGACGTGTCGGAGCTCACCAAGGACGAGTTTGGCCTCTACCATAACCAGAACAAGATCTACTACTCCAAGAAGCAGGAGTATGACCGCCAGAACGAAATGGTCGACAAGACCAAGGCGCTGATCCTGCGTACCATCGTCCCGGCCAAGGCAGAACTGCTCGACGAGAAGCAGTCACTGCGCGATTGGATAGCGATCCTGAAGGCGACGACGGCCCCGACGTACCGCCAGCGCATCGAGATTGAGCGGAGCCACTACAACGGCGTGCTAGAGCGCTTCGACCTGGACAACAACGAGGCGGATTGGGCTCATGAGTGGTACAGCGCCGTGACGAGATGCCACAAGCTCAACTTTCCGGAGACACACTGCGGTACCTGGCTGCGTGATCTGGCCGACTGCATCCTCCCCTTTTCGCCACCGCTATTTGACAAGTTTATGATGGGGGCTGACAGGCTGGACCTTGCCGCCATTGAGTGGAAGACGGAGGCTGAAGAAGCTATTGCTTTTAAAAAGACGCACAAGTGCAGTAACAGCAGTAGTAGCAGCAGCAGCAGCAACGTCAACACCAATAACCTACAGGAAGCAGCAGCTCCGAGCGATATTAGAAGCAGCACTGACGTGACATCTGCCGGACGCATACAGGCAGAACCTTCGGACGAAAAAGAAGTGGTAGAGCTGGATGCTACTTCGCCGGGCGAAGAGGACCGCCTGTGGACGTTTCTAGAAGTGTACCGAGAGATTCGCGATCTTGAATTTTCTGGGTCAGAAGCAGACGTGGCCATCAACGACGCAGCCTCTGTCAAAGACTCGGAGTCGCCGCTGTGTCCCGCCTGTAACCTCAAGGGTCACGAGCTGCGACACTGCTGGTACGCGTTCGAGGAGCGCCGGCCGCGGGGCGTGATGCTGAGCCGGGCTCGCATGAGGCGGGTGGAGAAGGCGATCCGGACGGACAAGAACCTGGAGCAGAGAGTGGACGACATTTATACGGCGTTTACTGGGGGCCGGTTTTACCAGCGGCAGTTGATGCTGGGCTCGACGCAGTCTGCTTGGTAAAAGGCAATCTTTGAATTCTTTTCTCTTTATCCTTTCCTTCTTCTTTTTTACTATATATAATTGGATGTTGAGAATGAGTTGATGAACACACAGACAGACAGATAGCACTGATGTATGATATACGAAACTTTAGCGGGATTTGGGAAGCGATGGACTTTTCTAACAACATGATTCAAATTTACTTACCTATACAGCGGAATGGAAACACAGTTTTATTTTAATTTTTCTCCCCACGTTTCTTTCTCTTTTCTACCATGACGTGGCCCATCAATTCTCGAAGTTCGCTGATGGATGTCAATTTTGATGGTTCATGAATAACTCTACAAGTATCTGAAGAGTTGATGAAAAAAGTCCTCGAGCTTACATACATAAGTATCCCGACGTTTGCTCACAACGCCATGGCCTAGACTGCTATACAAACCAGACGCCGATACCAATACCGATGCATATACAAGTACAAATCCTAACATCAACACAGAGCCCAAACGCCAACACACATACTGGTACAAATAAAAATACAGCAAAATACACATCTCCAGTTACCTTGGACTATACCTCACCGAACTGGTCTCAACCGTCATCGTCGGAACCCCCCTTTGGGAATCTTCCATATCGAACCTCGAGAAGCAGCAAGATCTACCATCCGAGCAACACGCCCCCTTGTCGTTCGAGAAGCAGCACCCATTCGTATCAGAACAGCAGCACCCCTCACGGTCGCTGCAGAAGAAACCCCCGCGATCTCCCCAGCAGCAGCCATCGCGATCAGAGCACACGACGCCGCCGCGGCTCGAGTAGCAGCACCCCTCGGAGTCGGAGCAGAGGCAGCCGGAGCCGTCGGCGGGGTGGCTCTGGCCCCAGTGATCGTAACGGTCGAGGTTGGCGCTCATGGGGGTTGTGAGGAGGTAGCCTGTGGTGTTGATGCTGGTGCGGCCGTCGCGGCCGGCGATAAGGGATGGTAGGGAGGAGTTGCTGTTGGAGGCGTGTTGGGAGGAGCGGACGGCGACGCGGATGTGTGCGTCGCTTGGTCTGCGGCTGTTTTTGGGGGGTAAGGGAGTTTAGGAGATCATGTCAGTCTTTCACATTTCTATGCTGTGGATGGAAGCAGATACGCTTTCTGTGTGTGTCTCTCTAGTTTTCTTTGCCGAATAGAATATAGATGTTGAGCAGCATTGAGATAGCTAAGAGACGGGGGATTTACAGGGTGGACGCCTCGTATGAAGGCGGGAGATCGATATTACTGTCGTCCCGGAGGAGACGGCCGACATCGCGAGGCCGGGGAGGAAGAAGCGGAGGCGGAGGCGACGGAGCTCCGGCTCTCCTCGGCACGAACTTGTCGCTGTTCACAGCATTCATTGAAAAATGATCCAATACGAGATATGATTGATTTGAAAGTAAAAAGGAAGAGAAAGAGGTAAAAAAGAGGAAGAGCCGGGATTAGGAACATATGACATATAGAAGGAAAACGAGAATTAAACTTCGACAGCAATGACCCCACGGAACCGGGAGCTCGGGAGCTGCGTGCGTGGCGTGGCGAGAATGCTGGAGCCAAGACGGGAGGCTAAGCTCGTTTTCTTTTTTTCGGGGTATCACACATGTTTGCTGACGAGATAGCAAAACATGTCCAGTAAAAAAAAGCCACCATCTATGTAATCAAGCTTTTGTCTGTGGTGTTGAGGGGGGGATGTTGAACCTCGGTTTGTGTGGCGGTGGGCGTCGTCAGCTGGGCTGAGCTGAGGTCAAGATGGAATGACATTTGATGCGGGACAATTGACGGAGAGTTTATGAATTGCTTTGGTGACAAATGTGGTGAGGATGGCTCTTTGATGGGAATGGGCATTATACGACTCTAATCTCGTGAATGCCAATCTCTACTTTCATTGTGTGTATTCTGTCTTGTCCAAGATCAACCAAATCGGCCGGGCATGTCAAGATCGGGTGGCGAGATCCGGGATCCACCGCGACAGCCTAGTTATACGGAGTAAAATGGAGCAGCACTAATTCAATTGCTGCTAAAAGTATCAAAAGCCTCCAAACACGATGGATATCAAGATCCAGCCATCAAACAAACGCCGTGTTGCTGTCGTCGGGTGTCACGACATGCCCCAGACTCCATCCGTGTGTACATGCGCTACCGAAACGACAATGTTCCTCCTCCTGAAAACTCCCAACCTGTACCCATGAATGATATCCCTGCCATGTACCAAAAATAATTAAAAAAGAAAAATGTACAAAAAACTTGCAACAATGTCCGAAAGCCAATACACCCCCAAACCCTGGCACTTTTCTTATGCACATGTGCCTGTACCCTGCTCACCGCAAAAACAGCCGCTGCTGGCCATCGTTATACTTGCAGCCGTGATACCGAAATGGACGGCTCAGGCCGACTTGGCGGTGCTTTCAGCCCAACGCTTGACGTAACGGTCGAAAAGGCAGATTCGTCGGGAATGATGCTCCTCCTTCTCGCAATGATGCGGCCGTCATCAGCGGCAACTGTGCCCAACGGTAGTGCGGTGCTGCCAACGGCCGGAGTGTCGATGAGGGCGAGGCCCCTGTTGCGGCGCATATACTGAGAGAGCTCGACGAGGCGGTTCAGGACGCTGAACTCCATCTTCAGCTTGATGCTGTAGACGAAGGGCTTCCACGCCGTCTGGAGGTCGTAGTGGTTGGTGTACTGCAAGATCAGGATGCTGACGTCGAGGGCGATGATGACGAAGTTGATGAGGATGAGATGCACCATGGTGGTCCGGTTTGCGCCCGTCACGAGCCCCCTGTAGCTGCGCAGGATCTTGTACGTCTCGTGGATGTACAGCACCGAGATGATGACCTCTTGGACGAAGAAGACGGTCAACCCGATCCTCTCAAAGATAAAGTATGGCACCTGGTATTGCGCCGCGCTTGGCGAGTTGCAGAGAAACAGCAGCACAGTAGTGGGCACCAGCAGCCAGACGGAATTGACGATGATCATGATGAGGATGCCACGAATCAGCCCTTCGCGAGGCAAGATGATGTGTAGCCGCGAGTACAGCACGAGCGACTGGCCCGTGACCATGGCCGCCCAACCGACGATGCCCAGCGCGGAGTAGACGTACGTCGACAACGACAGCGAGGTGCCCATGCTGCGGAGCAGGAATCCCACGGCGTTGAGGGCGATGCCGCAGGTGGCCACCAGGAAGCTCCAGCAGTAGAGGCCGCGGAAGCGCTTGAAGGTGACGGCGATGTGGCAGACGAGCTCGCCGACGTTGTAGAGGGCCAGGCTGAAGAAGACGTACATGACGATGTGCGTCAGCTCGTCGTGGACGCGGCCCTGCGACACCAGGTTGTCTGACATTACCATTTGTCGATGATTCTGATTCGGGGCGGAGGAGAGGCGGGAGAAGCGAGTGGCTGAGATGTAGATGTGCGGTTTGGGCGACGCTCTGCCAGTGTCAACAGCATGTTAATGTTGACTTGGCGGGCATCAAGACTGTTATTTTCTTTCGATTCTTTACTTTGGCGAGACTTGTTTCGACGACCAAGCTGGAATGGAAGATATGGAGGAGAGCGAGATGAGAGACTGACGAAAACCACGTCCCGACAGGAAGTAGGAAACGATGGCGTGAGGACAAATTGAAAACGCCAATAGCTACAGCCCCTATATACGAAGTAGATGTAATAGATGGAGATGTAGGATGGAAAAGGTGACTATTAGAGGTGATTCTTTTACAAAACAGCAAAGAGGGTGTAAGAGAATGCAAGAGGAGAAGTCAAGGGAAAGGCAAATCGGCGATACAGATCGAGAAGCCTAAGACAAGACACGGAGCTTGTGCAAGACCAACGACCCGCGGCACCGGGAGGTCCAATACCGGCATCACTACACTTTTTGATTTGATGCTTGCATATGCATGTTCATGTACAGGCACAGGTGCATGTACGCACTACGAAACATTGGCCTGAGAGGGCCGTTTTTATGCTTATACTTGCAGGTCTCGGTCTGTCTGGAGCAATGAGACGAGGCCAGACCCAGACTAGCCGCTGGTCACTTGTCACAAGAGATTTCGGGAGGGCATTGACCTATTTTTTTTTTTTGGCTGCAGCCGTTGGGGGGGGGGGTCTAAAAAGAGGCGAATCAAGGCGGGATAAAAAAGCAAGATTGCAAGCTCCAAGTAGTGCCGAATTGGTCCATCCATGGGTGATGCTGAAGCGAGACTACTAGTATATTGCATGTGGTTGGCGCGCTGGGAAGTGAACCTTGCATCATATTCATCGGGGGGGCTCCACGAAGTCAATGCTTTGGATGGACTTGATTTGATGCTGTATTTTTTACCAGTACGAGTGGTCCGACGATTGATATCCACTTGATGGAGACGGGGGAGACATACGTGTAAAAGGTGGACATGGACATGCATGTAAATTTGCCATAGCAAGTCATGGGGGATCATGGCACGCACGACCCGAGCTCAGCTTTGCAAGAGAGGGCGATTACAATAGAGGCTTCACCGCATCCTTGGCCTTGGGTTGCGTGACCCCCCCTTAGTACCTACATGTTACGAGTATTAAAACCGGTATAAAAGATGGCAAGACGCAAAAAGCAAAAATAAAACAATAATTGTGATACATGTCTAGGTCGGCAGGCTTAAGCGAGGCATCATGGTTTAAAGGTGCGGGAGACCAACAGCGGCAGCGGAGCTGATTGGATAGGCTGAATATAGCATAAAAAGCAAAGGTAAACTGTTGAAAAAAGCAAAGAAAAAAACATTCAAGGAATAAATCGTAAGAGCCGCAGAATGGGCCGATTATCATGGCCCGATGTTTTTGCAAATATTCCGTCCAATCTTTGATGCTGCACCAAGAAAAACAACACATACCTACACACACCAACCCTGGTCTACCTACCTAGGTACGCTATGCTATGCTATTCGCTTTTTTCTCACCTTCCAAATCATTTTTCATCTCTTTTCTTTTTTTGGACTCTCGCCTCAGCTGTAAGGGAGGACAAGGGTACTCGGAGTTAAAACGCAGCCCGCGGTGAGTCAAATGCAAGGGTTGGATTTTTGGGTTGGAAAAAAGGAATGCACAGCACAGCACATGCTGCATGTGAGTTGAGTGGTGCTGTATATTTGATACGCCTTCTTGTTGATGCACCGCTACGTGGGTAGACGAGACTTGCACGATCCAGCACACGCTGGTTTTAGCTGCAGTAGTTTTTAAAAATTGAACTCAGGCTCTCTGTATCCATCAATACCAACAAAATTCAAAATAAATACCCAAATAAAAAGGTGTAAAATAGGTCACGGTGATGAAGCTGAAAGAGGGGGTGAAAAAAGAGCTGAGCAGCCCAATCTCCGCCAAAAACTCCAGAGTAGCATCGAAATACCAACCAACCCTGCTCCCGGCTTTGCAGCCCGAGTCCCCCCCCCCTCTTCAGTGTCTCTCTCCAGCCCTTTTTCTCTCCCTTTGCCGGCTCGTTATTGGGTGGCTTGCATGGGCTGTGAGAGCTAGCGGCAACGGCGAATGCATGGCTAATACATGTCCACTGCCATCGGGGGGCCAGTCGTACCCAATGCCTTGGGCGCCGTGAAACTGGAATAAACTTGCTTTGTGAAGCGTTTTGAGTGCATACCTTACCTGTACATACATGACATGGCATGACATGACATGACATAGCACTACATCTCATACATACATGATGCCGCTCCTGTTAGGCGTCATGGGAGCCCATCCGGAGTGGGATTCACATGTACAAGTATGCAATGGATAGACGCCAACAGGGTCCCTTTCTCTACCTAAGTTTGGGATTCACATCCCTTCGTCCATGGAGACAAGACATGGTGCCTGTGCCTCTGCCCAATGAGGCCTCTGCGGGGGAATTCAAAGTCCCGCGGCGCTGGAAATTGCTTGTACTCGTACAGCTTAGCACGACTGACTGTCTCATTCAAGTCTTCCCGTGAGGGACGCGGCATGGACAAGGTCCCAACCGTCGGAACCGAGGCCGGGGTCTTGTATTGCCCGTCTCTCGATCCGAACAAGCTGAGCTGGATGGGAGATAGTACATAGTGCTAGGGAGACAGGCGAGCCGTGCCTAAAGCTAGACATGCGGTGGAGATTGTCCTGGGCCGGGATGTGCTTTATGCAATGATGTGCGTGATGTATTAATTCAATGTACAAAGTTGGGCGTATGATCTATGGTGAGTGAGTGGTTGAAATGGATGTTGCATAGCTTTGTTGTACCTAAGGTAAGCAGACATGACATTGATTATATGGACTTAGATGGCTATGCACTGCTCTGGTTTTCATCTGTCAAACAGCTTGTATCCACTTGCAGCTCGATTGATCGATCGATTCGTCTGGGGAAAAACCACCACTGCTATTAATACACTAGATTAAAAGAATAAAGAGAGAAAGAAGAAAATTAAGAATATAGAATGACAAGCTCATGAGGCCGGCTTTGAAGATAGAAAACTCATTACTACTGCTGCCGGAGATAGATGCCCGCGTGCTCCATTCTCAAAAGATCACCTTTGATGCTACGCTGAGCAGCCATGCCGCATCGCTCCAGCTTCCCTCGTCAGTCGTTGGAGGCGGCACGAAGTCCTCTGGGTCCAGAGGACCTTCGACGTGACGCTGAAGCCAAGCACTCCGGTCGTCCTGTGTTCGCGAATTCGCCAACGACTCGTCATACTCCGACTCGTCGTCCGTCTCCTCCTCATGCTCGTCCACCGAAAAGAGATTCCACCCCATGAAGCTCGTCATCCACCCGGCCTTGGCCCCCGTGCCTCGCCGCATCAGCCTCTTGACTGCAGCCTCGGCGTCCTCTACCGTGTCTCGCTCCAGCTCCTCTAGCCTTTCGTCGAGGTCGATGAAGTCGGGCCCGGCAAGCGACTCTTGGTTGGGGAAATATGAGCCGTCATCGATGAGTCGCTCCACAGGCGTCATGAGTTGACTCCGGCTGCCGTGAATGCTGTGAGACCGGCTGTGTATTTTACTACCAATCACAGAAATGGACATGTCATCGTCTGCCAGGCTGCCACGTCTGCTTGTAAGTAGGCTCGTCATCTCTCTTTCGCGCGCCAGCTCGTCCTCAAACGCCACGTCTTCAATGCTGCGGATGCCCGTGAGACTCGTCGAGCTCTGCCGCGAGACAAGCCACGACTGGCCCTTGAATTCTCTCGCCTCAAAAGTCATCAATGCGCCTGTCCTCAGCAGCCAATCGCCATCAGCTCCATCGTCGTGTCGCCGGCGGGGCGTCGATGTGCCGGTCGCAGACTTTTTCGCCGCATGGGTGAGATGCGACGACGACTTGCTCTTGGTGATTGGTGCGCCCGAGGCGGATGGTGTCCGGTTCTGCGACCTCGATCGTGACCGAGGCTTGGTTGCGGAGCTAGCTAACAGCCGAGGCGTGGTGGGAGCAGACTTGCCCTGCAGATATGAGGTGCTTGGTCGCGACAGAGGCACAGCGGCGTCGACAATGGCTTCGTCATCATCGATGGGAAGCTTCGTCGTCAGAGGAGCTAGGGAGAGATGGTTGACATTGGTGGAGGATCGATTCTTGCGGCGAACGCGTTCGGCATGAGGAACGTATGAGACGTCCATGGTGGAGTTTGACCGCCGAGTGACGGCTTGACGAGATGCTGGGAATCAAACGCTGCCAGCTGCGAGTGCTGTAGTCAATTCGTTATGCCCAGAGATTCAACAGCACATGTAAAGATGAAGTGCCAATGAATTGCGTTTGGGAGAGGGGACAATAAGGGAGCAGAGTAAATATCGAAGGGAGGCGGAAGAAGACGGTTGATATGATTTAGCTTCCAACGTGCAGGACCAGAACTTGATTCCCGAGGTTGGAGGCTGCCCGTGATTCGCCCGAGTGCCGTCATCTGCCGCTGGAGGCCAATGGCAACAGCGCACTGTAGGCCGCTGATGACGCTGCAAAGGGCTGATTTACAGGCGGTGATGAAGCCGGGGGTTGCATTGGATGGATGCAGTGCATGCAGCATCAACGCCATGGAACATTTGCCGACAGATTCCCGCATGCACTTCCCAAACCTGTATTCTGCTTCCGACAGTTGACTACAGGATTACACTGATTATCTCATAGAGCATAATGCATCAATTCATGAACCGATAATGATAATAATGAAAGAAGCGTAATTGCTCCGCATGCACTGTGCTCAGTTCAGTGTTAAAAACGTTAATCAACGTCGGCCCTTGCTAGCGCCGATCTGCCGCAAAAATTACGGCTTCAGGCTGCGAGTCATCGCTGTACATCCAGCCTTGGTGGAGGAAAAAAAAAATATCCAAAATTATTTTCTACGGCCAAACAAAATAAATCCCAGAGCCTGGACATCCACGACGCTCGACTTCGAAAAGGGCAATACAATACACCCTTGCAGTAGGTAACTAAACAAAACGACCATACGAGGCCAGTCACCCGATTTTCCCACCCGTTCCATCGATCAGCCCATCAACAAGGGCATTCGCTTTTCTCTCCCGCTCATGCGCTGAGCCCCTCCAAGCCGCCTCTTCACGATGCGCAACCTTCGCAACCTCCGATTCGGGAGATGGCGGCATCCCGACATCACCGCCGCCTGCTGGGATCCCGAGAATGACGAGATTGTGTGCACCATCGGGCCGACTGCCGAGAACCCGACGATTGAGCTGGTTAGATTGTTGGAGGGTGATTCTATGTGCGTTTTTGCTGCTTCGTTTTGTGTTTTGCGACTGAGGCGGGGGCGGGGCACGATTTTCTTTTTTCTTGCGGGTTCTCTCGATTCACGAGATATGCCCAACTCCACGGCTGTGTAGAGCAAGGAGAAAGAATGCTGACATGTAGATTCTCAAAGAAACCGTCGCGTACTCACTCGATGGGATGCGCCCAGTCCCAACCCCGATCTCCTCGTCGACCGCATCGTCAATATCCACCACCTCAGTGGCAGTGGTACAACATGTCTCGTTCTCGAAGGCGGTGATATCATTACAGTTAGGGAGGATCTTTCGACCGGCCATGTTCACATTGAGATTATGGGATCTATTGACGCCGGAATTGCGGCCGCACGATGGTCCCCGGACGAGGAGCTGCTTGCCGTGGTCACCAAGGCCGACACTGTTGTCCTCATGGGAGGCGCTTTCGACCCCGTTGCCGAAATCACCATGACAGACGAGGATCTCAAGGCGTCAAAACACGTCTCTGTTGGTTGGGGTAAGAAGGAAACACAGTTCCAAGGCCGCGGCGCAAAGGCCCTCCGAGATCCCACGATTCCTGAGAAAGTCGACCAGGGCCTTCCGAGCACCAACGAGGACGGGGCGGTATCCATTAGCTGGCGAGGAGATGGCGCGTTTGTGGCCATCAACTCGGTCCAAGAGGGCTTTCGACGAGTAATTAGGGTGTATTCTCGTGAGGGAGAGCTCGACAGCGCCAGCGAACCCGTCGATGGGTTTGAAGGTGCTCTGAGCTGGAGACCGTCTGGCAACCTCATTGCTGGTATTCAGCGCTTGGCGGATCGAGTTGATGTTGTCTTTTTTGAGCGCAATGGCCTACGGCATGGACAGTTCACTCTGCGATCGCCAAACGGGACGGCTTTGGATGCCAGTGACGCCCGCATCCGACTCGAGTGGAACTCGGATTCGACAGTCTTGGCAGTCATTCTTACGGATACCATCCAGCTATGGACCATGGGCAACTACCACTGGTATCTCAAGCAAGAAATTGCCATGGAGCCAGGATTTGCCTGCCTGGCGTGGCACTCAGAAAAGGCCCTCCGGTTTGCAGCAGCATCCGCCGGGAGCCTCATCCTGGCTGAGCAAATCTTCCACACGTCTCGGGGTTCATGCCGACTGCCCAACGATAATGGCGTAGTTGCTGTCATCGATGGCGAGACTGTCAAGATTACCCCCTTTCGCACTGCCAACGTGCCTCCTCCTATGGCCCTGTTTGAGGTCAAGGCGGAATCCTCTGTTGTCGATGTAGCATTTGGACACCAGAACTCTTCATTTGCAGTCCTGCATCAGAAAGGCGTGGATCTCTACGAACTGCCCTTGAAGAATGGACGGTCTACGAGGCCAGTGGAGCGGCTCAAGCTCCCCTTTGATACCCCTAATATGCCAGAGCACCACATGCCCCTGAGAATCTGCTGGGTGTCCGACAACAGCCTGCGTTGTATGGGCTACCAAGACGACCTGGGCCATCTGCAGTTGGTTGTATCTACTGGCGAAGGGAATTCTGCCGAGATTAGCATGCTGGACAGCAGTCTGACCCTAGCAGCCACTGCAACACGGGACGATGATTCTACTGTGGAAAGCTACGGCCAAGACCAGTCCGGCAAATTGTATAGGCTGTCTACTTCTGGCGATGACCTTCTTCCCATTCAATTCGCGACACAGCTTCCGTGGTTTGAAGTCAGCAAGCATGATGACGTTGAGATGGCGTTTGGCCTGTCAAGATCGGGCCACATCTTCGCAAACTCTAGACTGCTGGCCAAGAACTGCACATCTTTCATTGTCACTCCAAATCATCTCATCTTCACCACTAGCAACCACTTCGTCAAGTACGTGCACCTAGTGGCAGATGTCGAGGGTAAGTTTGAAATGTTGTGAGATATAAACATGGCTGATAGTGTGCTAACTTGAATCAGATTTGGAGGTTCCTGGCGATGATCCCGAAAAGGATGAGCGATGTCGCAGCGTGGAGCGTGGTTCCCGTCTAGTTACCGCAATGCCAACCAACATGAGCATCGTGCTCCAGATGCCACGAGGCAACCTGGAAACCATCTTCCCCCGAGCCATGGTAGTTGCTGGCATCAGAAGCCTCATTGAGGAAAAGAACTATGCTCGTGCTTTTTCATACTGCCGATCACAGCGAGTCGATATGAACATTCTGTATGACCACAAGCCTGAGCAGTTCCTCTCATGCGTCGGACTCTTCTTAGACCAACTAAAGGAAGTTTCTTACATTGATCTCTTCCTCTCTTCGCTCAGGTACGCATAACCAAGGCTCTCTAATGAGAATGTTCTTTGGCACCAATCACTGACTTTCTTTCACAGGGAGGAAGATGTCACGCAGACCATGTATCAAGACACCAAGCGGACAAAAGCCCAGCCCTACGGCATCAATGCAGCCCCTGAAACTCTGCCTTCACAAAAACCCCACGGCTCCAAGGTCAATGCCATCTGTGACGCAGTTCTCAAGGCCCTTCAGTCTCACAAAGCGACTCATCTCCAAAATATCATCTCCGCTCACGTCTGCAAGGTTCCTCCTGCTATGGATGACGGACTGACGCTCGTTGCTGAACTCATGCAAGAAGATGAAAAGCTTGCAGAAAAGGCTGTGGAGCACATTTGCTTCCTAGTAGATGTCAACCGAGTGTATGAGAACGCCCTAGGTCTATACAATCTTGATCTTGCTCTGCTCGTTGCACAGCAGTCTCAGCGAGACCCAAGAGAATACCTCCCCTTCATTCAGAACCTCCATGTCCTTTCCGAGCTTCGTCGCAAGTTTGAGATTGACGACCATCTCGCCCGTCGGCAAAAGGCCCTGGCTCATCTCCAAGCTCTGGATGCGTTCGACGAGCTGTGTAATTACACCAGCAAGCACGACCTCTACCAAGACTCCCTCAAACTCTACCGGTACGACCCACCGCGCTTAAAGACCCTGACAGAAATCTATGCCATCTACTTAGAGTCCAAGTCTCAATACCGGGAGGCAGGCCTGGCATACGAATCAATCAAGAACTATGCCAAAGCAACCAGCTGCTACCGCTCAGCTGGTGCCACATGCTGGCAAGAATGTCTCTTCACCGCCTACCAACAAGATCCCCCTCTCTCCGCAGACAACAAAGCCGAGCTTGCCACCGCTCTTGCAGATGCCCTTTGGGAGGCAAAGGACTTTTCCTCTGCCGCTACCATTCATCTCGATTACCTTGCCTCGCTCGAGATGGCTGTCAAGTGTCTCTGCCGCGGCTACCACTTCGCCGAAGCCATCCGCCTTGTCATTCAGAATTCACGACCGGACCTTCTTGAGTCTGCTATTGATGTCGGGCTCGCTGAGGCCCTTGGTCGAACTACGGAGTTTTTGGCCGACTGCAAAGCTCAGCTCCGCGCTCAAGTCCCTCGCGTTGCTGAACTGAGACTCAAGGCTGCTGAAGATCCCCTTGCTTTTTACGAGGGTGAGCGTGCTGGCGGGATGGACATCCCTGATGATGTCTCCATCGCAGCAAGTTCGCGCGTTAGCACCTCCGCAAGTTTGTTCACGCGATATACTGGCAAGGCAGGCAGTGTTGGTACCGCCGGCACGGGCGTCAGCAGAGCTACCAGCAAGAACCGAAGGCGAGAGGAGAAGAAGCGTGCTCGAGGCCGAAAAGGCACTGTTTACGAGGAGGAGTATCTCGTCAACAGCGTGCGGCGACTGGTCGAGCGTGTGGAGGCATCCAAGTCCGAGGTGGAGAGGCTGGTGTTTGCGCTCGTGAGGAGAGGTATGGCGGAGCGTGCTCGTGCAGCAGAGACGCTCATGGCAGATGTCACGGAGGCGTGTGAGGCTTCTGTGAGGGAAGTGTTTGCCGTGTCGGCGGAGCAGCAGCAACAACAGCAGCAGGAACAGCAACAGGCTGCTGCTGCGAATGAGTGGAAAGCTACGGGTGGTGAGGGCGTGTTCCAGGAGTTCATACAAGAGCAGGGCAAGAAGATGGAGCCGCCGGTGATATCAGGGATGAAGAAACTAGCATTACTGGGATGATTCGGAGTCGTCTTTTTTTGTATTCAATATATGGCTTTTTTTAAAGGGAATTTCGAGTAAATTTACTCTTCGTTGATAAAGAGGGAAGTTTGACCGATGCTTGCTATTTAACGGCTCAATTCTCATAACTTACTTCTTGGAAACATCACTTGCTCTTCGACAGTACTATCTTGAACAGTGGACTCAGACTTGCGTATATATTCTTGATTTAAGTATCTCCTCCACATCTCAATAAAAACACAGGATGGATCCCCAATCTCTTCCAATCTACAACAAAGCCTATCAACGAAGAAAAAAAAAATCCAACCTACATGCAACACAAAAGACTAAAGAAAAACAATAAAACCAACTGATATAATAATAAATAAACAAAGATATAGATAAAAAAGCAGAATCCGTCATTCGCCTCCGCTATGAATTCAATCACAAGCTAATTAGTCAATCAGTCCATCCATCAATGAAAATCCTCCTCCCCTCTTCCACCACAAAAAAAGTAACACATATACTTTCTTTACCATCAATCTCATCAAAAAAAAAAGTGAAATAAACAGGATAGACCAGACCAGCCCGATCAACAGTAGCGAAGTAGAGGGAATAATCTAAAGGCGGAATATGTAGTTACATACTCCCAGAAAAAAAAGGAGACGTCATGATAATGACAGATATCTTTGTCCAATCATCTAACTGGATTCCCTCATATCAATCAACATTAACAAGAAAAGAAAAAAGGGGGGGTCAAGGAAAGGGGTAAGAGCCGGAGAGTGGTGAACTTGAAAAGAAGGGCGACGTTCAAGTTGTTCATGTACAAAGCCACTCGGGTGGTCGAAAGAAAAATTGCTCCGGCAAAAAGAGAGTATACAGCCCCTTTTCTCATCCTCTGTTTATCGCAAGGATTCGTAACACCGTTTCATTACGATTCATTGGCTGCCGCGGCGGCATCCGTCTTCTTGGGCGAACCAGGCTGGCTTCCATTGCCGCCTTCGTTGGTTTCCTCCTCTGCAACCTCTTCTCCTTCTTCTTCGCCCTCCTCCTCTTCCTCCTCTTCCTCTTCCTCTTCCTCTTCCTCTTCTTCATCATCATCCCCAGCGACATAGCCGTTCATCCGCTCCCAAACTTCACGTCGAATCTTCTCGTCTTTGGCGATTCGAGCGCGCTCAACTTCTTCAAATCCTCCAGACTTCTTCAGCTTGCCTTCGGCAACAAAGGCGTGAATCTCGCGATGAAGTGCATTGTCGTTACGATTCTTCAAATTTTTCTGTCGTAGTTTCTCTGCTCGCTCGATTGCCTCTAGACGGTCCTGGTGATTGGGTTGTAGAGCTCGAACTTCGCCCAGCATATCCTCCTTGGCAGCGTTCTGGTTGAGACTGTTGCCAAGGTTGTTCAAGCCTTTGGAAAAAGTACGGGCAGTACTAGCACTGTGACCCGTTCCACTGTCCTTCATCTGCTCCTTTGTAGCCTGCTCAACGAGTGTAAAGGTCTCTGATGCCTTCTCCAAGTCGTCGCGCAGATCGATAAGCAGCTCCTCCATAATGCGCAGCTCATCACGACCTTGGCAGACGTCTTCAAGCTCCTTCTCCCAAATCTTGGTCCAGATTGGCTTCTCCTTGTGCATGTAGTCTTCCATTGCCTTCAGCTCCTTGGAAAGATTTGTAACATCCTTGGCGACGCCTTCAAGTTGTCGAGGTAGCGGTCGGACACCACGGTGTACAACATCCTTTCGCAAATCTTCTATCAAATCTTGGAGATCGTCAACCTTGGCGACCAATCGGTCGGAGTCGGCGTTAAGTTGCTTCCGGCCGTTGGAAACATAGGCGTAACCGGCATCTCCGTCCATGCTAGGGATCGCGGCCTTGGCAGCCACAGATTTGACATTGGCAGCCTTGGTGCGAAGAGTGGACATGGAAGTCTGAATCTCAGACTGGAAAGTTGAGTAGGTTTGTCGAAGAACAGCGAGGTCGCGCCGCAGGCTTTGGATTTCTCCCATTTGGCCACTGTCGAGCTTTCGGCCGGCTCCCAAGAGCGTCTTTGTTCCGTCCGCAGCTGGCACAGGCAGCTGTTGGGCCTGCTCCAAGACAATCTGGGCCATCTCCTTGGCCGCCTCCTGTTGACGATCCGACACCCGCTGGAGAGTGACGGCTTGGTCATCAACATTCTGCTTCACCTCTCGAACAATCTTGGTGAGCGCAAACATGCCCTCATCAATGTGCCGTTTGACTTCGTCCAGCGGCTCCACGTTGAGCACCAGAACAGTTCGGTCCTTGATATCGCTTAAATCTTCCAGCTCGTGTCGCACACCGGACACAGGATCCTGGATATAGATCTCTGGTAGATCGGTCCCGTTTTGCTGCGTGTTCCATGAGAACTTTTCGATGAATGCCAGCTGCAGGCGCCCAATAGAAAGTTCGTCGCGACCCTCGGGCAGAACAATCTTCTTGACCTTTGACTTGTACTGGAGGAAGAGTGTCAGGTCCTTTGTCGGCGTCGGTGGAGGCGAAACCTGGAAGTAGGGCTCGTTTGGCTTTGACTCGGCGGGATGAGGCGTTGATGTCGGAGTATCGTCAAGCTTGGTTTTCTGTTCCTTTTTGGATCCCGGGCGTGGGGCTTCAGTCATGAAAGGATTGGAATCGTTTAGAGGGCCGGAGAGGGTCGCGCTGGGGGCATATTTGTCATCTGGGGTCTGCACAGATGGACTTTCGACAACGACTGATGGCTGGTTAGGCAAGGCCTCTTCTTCCACCCGAGTAGGTACTCGAATGGGAGAGTTGTCAAAGGTGGAACCGGCCTTGATCTGGGATGCGGTCCGACTGTGTCGAACAGATTCACGCGACTGGACGGCGCGAAGAGATTCTCTCGCTTCTTTCCTTCCCCTGTTCGGCGTCGGCCCAGTCTGTGAGGGCAGCATAGGAACGACATTTCCGGATCCACCAAGATGCTTCGAAATCTGGTACTGAGAATATCTTCGGGACGCTCTTCTCTCCAAATCACCACCCTTTTGCAGCGCCGCCAGGGCACTCGATGTCTTATCCGGTGGTGGCGGAGGCGGCGGTGGAAAAGCGTCAATGTTGAGTTCTGGTGCCGGTGGCCCTGCGGGCAGAGACGAGTCGTCTGTCGGGTAGGGCGGTACAACGGGAATGTTCTGCATGGTGGTGCTTGAAGCAGACGACACCTCTGAAGCGACCGAACCCCTAGATTGGTCTCGATCAGCGTTGAAGCGCCGCGTGGGCGATGATCCACCATTTTGCTGCGGACCCGATCCTGGTCGATGTGAACTTGATCGGTGGCTGTCCATATCTTCCAGCATATTGGTCAGGCCGCTTCCGCTTCCGACGGTACTGACGCTGGTGGTTCTCTCTGGTACAGCAGAGCCATCCCTATCACGCCCTTGCTTCTGGCGCAATCTCTGCTGTTTCCGCTTCAAACCGTGGAGCAGGTTGATGATGATATCTCGAATCCTAGGCAGATATTTCTCCAAGCTCTCGGCGCTCGCTTCTTGGCTCAGACAGGCCTCGAGAATGCTTCGCAGTAGATCGGGGACGTTACCGAGGTCAGAGGTATCGACGTTGATGGCCGTAAAGGCCCGGCAAGCCATGTTGAACTCATAACCTAATCGCACATAGACATCGGAGACTTGCGCATCGGTTGCTTGGCCGCGCGACCACTGTGTAAGTGTCTCAAGCAGCTGTTTGGTGGCTACGAGGAGATGAGTGACGCTCTTTTCGATTTGCGATAAGGGCATGTTGGAGCCGCTTCCCGATCCGGATGAACCCTGCAGACACGGTCAGCTCGAGTCGCGCCGCTGGATTTGCGCCGTCAAGACGCCAGAAAAAGGACAAGCCAGGGATGACATACCTCGCGAGTTGTTCTTCTTGAACCGCTGCTGGACGGAGCGGATCTGATGGAAACGTTGGATGCCCGCTGGGGGTTGCCAGGCGGGATGCCAGGAGAGATGGCTCGCACCGAAACGTTGGGCGGAGGCCCAGGATCCATCGCGCCTGGGGATCGCCGCTGCGAATACGCCCTCTGGGCAGCAGAAGCTTGCGGCTGCATCGTCGTGCTTCTTCTATCTCCTTTCTAATCTTCTTCTTCTTCGTTTTTGGCCCCTTCCAAAGACAGGATAGCGTTGTGGTTTCTTGTCAGATCGGCTTTCCCCTTAAATTCGCTCGACGGGCCGTGATCGCGGGAGCCAAACGGGTGGCTGGCTAGCGGGTCGAGAAAAGCGTCGTGTGGCGGATCTGAGAGCGAACGAACGAGCAATGATATATGCCCGATGGGATGCGGTGTAGGTCGGCCGTTGGGCGTTGAGTTGTTTCGTCCAAGCAAATTATAGACACAGACAGCGATAGTCAAGTGCGACAACGAACAAGCGTCACATCATCCAACGAGCGGCAGACGGCAGAAGCAAAGAGGCCGTATTCGGGATGCGCACATACACAGTCGGCGCTGGGAGCGAAAGGCCAGATGTGGCGATGGCTGAACTGCGGAAGACTGGACTCTGAGAGTTAGAGACTGAGAGGTAACCCTAAAGACGACAACAGAAGAGAAGCAGAAGAAAAGGAATGGCGCTGCGAGAGGCTGGTTTGTGTGCCGGGTTCGTATGTTGAGCGAAGAGAGCGAGAGGGGGTCTGTGTGTGGTAAGCGCAAGTCCGTTCGTCCACCTGAACTGCACGTGCCATGTACCTTTACCTCTGCCAGTCTACGGTCAAGGTACAGCCCGGAGAAGCTTCGGGTCCGATGGATGGAGGCTCATAAAAGGCTCCGTTTGCGTTGAGGAGAGAGAATACGAAGTACCGCTGATTGAAGAATAAAAAGGTGTCTCAGACAAGGTTCCAGAGGTCAAGGGTTCGTTATCTCTGTTCCGCAGAACGAAAAGAAACAGTGCAGGTGACTACAGTGGGTGCTGATATATGGAAACTTATAGTGAGCTTCTCCCGGAGATATGAGATGAAACGAGATGGAAGCGTTGAGAGACTTCTCAGCTGTGATGGATGGAAGAAGCCACATAAAACACGCACACACCACGACGGTTTTCTTTTTATCGTTGGGATTCTTCCAAGGGTTTTTTTCCTCTTTCAACCCCCTATCTTTTATCCCGTCCCAGTGACTGGCCAGCCCTGATGCACCGCCAATCGACGGGGGGCACGACATGCGCAACTTGCACATCAGCAGATCAAAACGAATAGCGCCAGCGCAGGAACCGGAGGCTGTTAGTGGCTGAAGTGCGCTATAACGTTGGGCAGCATTTCGATGTGACTGGCCGTGGATTTTATTTATAGCTGCCCAACGGAGCCACACCATGAGTTTAAAGTGCGGTTGATGGATAGTCACTGCAAGATACGAGTTTGTGTCCTCAGTGCTAATAATAGCCCTGTCAAGCCTGGTCTACTTACTTTGTAGATTTGCTGTAGATCTACCACATTGTCTCTGTGTGGTGCTTCATCTGAGATTGACGATAGACACTCATTTCTCGGCATAGATCAGTTCGACTCATTTCACGTAGTTTAATGGATTAGTATACTCATACGTAAAATCATACTAAGACAATCAGCAGGTAGTCTAGCACATGTGCCCTTTACGTGACATTCATCCAGTTTCACAATCCGCGCTTGTCTCTCACTAGCATCTATCACAATCCAGCTGTTGCATCCAACTGATTCTGTGTGCAAGTGTTCCTCTCTTGACTGTACTCGACAAACGCGCCATCTGGAAGCTTTCTAGAATACTCCAGTGCTGAGCCCCCCAGGTGAAGGGTTCCAGCCACCGACTGCGGTACCTTGCATGGTACCTTGCACAATCCTAGACACTTACACAGCTACCATGGCAACGCGGTCCCTGAAAAGTCCGCAAAAGTAGGTACTCCGTACGTATCACGCAATAGATTTGACTCTAATTCCGCGTTCGTGATTTTATATCCCTTGCTCTATCAGATAAAATTAAATTACAAAAACAAAGTCAATCGCTCAGTCATCGTCGTACGCCCCATCCGTTGTCTAGCAACGCTGTGGCCTCCTCCAGACTCAAGCCGGCCGTCTCGGGATATATCCGCCAAACAAGGCCATACCCAACGGCACAGACCGCCGCGTAAAGAACAAACGTCCACGACGGACTCAGTGCATCCATCAGCGGCAAAAATGTCAAGCCAACAGCAAAGTTTGCTGCCCAGTTGGTTGCCGTCGCAACTCCGCTGCCCACTGAACGGACGGACAAAGGGAACAGCTCGCTCTGCATCCATGGCACGTTGCCTAGGCCTAGAGCATATGATGCCACGTAAATCATGATGCTGACGAGGACGACGACGGCCGACCTGGCCTCGCCCTCGCCTGCTGGTGCCGTGGCATCCTCATCACGAGTGGCTGGTGACGGTTCTAGAGATAGATATGAGAAACCGGCTGCGGCTAACAGTAGGCCCAAAGCCATAAAGGGTATCGAGTATAACAAGATCCGCCGGCGGCCGATGCGGTCGATGAGGCCCAGGGCAATAAGCGTAAAGACAAAGTTAGTAATCGCAACGATGAGAGATGTCAGTGTAGGACTCTCAAATCCCATGATGGAGAATATGGTGGCCGAGAAATACATCAGCGAGTTCTAGGCAGTCATTCCAAATTAGCCACAGGGAGATTGTAAACTCAGGTTGCTCAAGCAGCACTTACAAAACCACATAGCTGCTGCAGTCCTTGTAGGAGACACGCAATAGCTAGTGCGCGGCGATGTTTGCCCTCACCCAAGAGCTCGTGCCAGACACCGAGTCCCTTCCAAGGGCCCGATGCCTGGCGGTCTTGAAGATGCCGTGCCTCTTCTTCTTCACGAACTTCAATCTCAATCTCCTTGATAATAGCATCTGCAGTGCCATCGAATCGTCCTTGTACACCATTGACCTTTTGAATAACACGTTTGGCATCATCAGATCTCCCAGCCTTTACCAGCCAGCGCGGTGTCTCTGGCATGAAGGCGACAAGAGCACCCTGCAAACCCGCCGGTAGCGCCCCTAATCCCACCATCCACCGCCACCCAGTCTCTTTCGACGCATATGTAGACAGTGCCCAGCCAATGATGTACGCCGCCATCTGCCCAAGCGTAATGAAGAGCACATTGATGGTCACCAGACGACCTCTATATGACGAGGGCGCAATCTCAGCGATGTATAGAGGCACCACGAAGCTTGCTGCCCCCACCGCGGCGCCGATAATGCAGCGGCCGGCTACCATGACTGGCACAGTAGAGCTAACGGCCTGTAGAACTGCGCCGACGATGAACAGAACATCGGCGTATAGAATGACTCGTTTGCGACCTAGCCGGTCGGCAATGATGGACGAGAACGGCGATATGAGAAGCGCAAACAAAGAGGTTGACGATGTGATGATTGACTTGTCCATCGAAGTAAGATCTCGGTCCGACAGCGCCTTTCCGATCGAGACGAGCGTGGCAGATATGACACCGGTATCATCTAGAGAACACCCGGCTCGTCAGCAGCTTCCCGTAATCACAGACGACCAAAGAGACTTACATCCAAACAAGAGTCCGCTTATGCCGGCAGCAAAGGTCAAAATCAAGACAAACAGGCCAGGATGGCCGTCGGTCGCCTTCGCTGGGGAAGCTCTCGATCCAGGCTCGTCGTCAACGGCATCGTATGGCGCATCGTCATCGTGGCGGTTGCTCGAAATCAGTGGCGCCTGGGAGCTATCCATTGCGATAGCAAACTCCGACGCTGGTGCCGCGATTGTGTCGCGCCCATGAGCTTCAAGAGGAAAGTTGAAGTTGAAGTTGAAGTTGAAGTTGTTTGGAGCAAGTCGAATTCCAAGTTCCGAAACGGAAATGGCGGCGTGACCCCGGCACTAAGGCTCGGTGACGCTTCCCGTCCCACCAGGCATTTAAAAGGAGCCCTGTTTGAGATCAAGATCTGATAAGATACGCAATGCCACATGGCGACATGCTTGTATTGCTCGGAAATGCTTTATCGATCCTATGGTACCTATCAATGGATTCTCATTCTCATTTAATGCTTACCATACCGATCTCTGTCGTTTCTTGTAGTCTAGATACAGGCCTCCGTCATGACGACGTGATATCTCACTCTGCGGGCTTCTTGGCCAATGCTACAATGCTAAAGTTCGGATTCCCATTTCCGGCTGCCAAAAACTTGCGTATCGCTTGGCTCAAAGCTCCTTCACTCAGCACATCATCGCCTTCTTGCATCAGTCCTCGGTCTACGGGGCCGTCCGTTGCGCCCTCTAGCTCCCACAAATGACCATCTTTTCCCTTGACGAAGGAGATGAAATGGAAATGGTTGTCTTCGTTCGCCCCGGGTGGATGAGAACTTCCAGTTCTGGCAGCCTTCATGTGTTTCTTCTCAAGCTCTTCATTGTTGTACAACAAGGCTGCTCTTTCGACGGGCTTAAGTGGCGTAGCTTCGTTCAGCAGGCCATCTAAGAAGGACTTTTTCTGGACAAACTGCCTCGCTTCGCCGTTGGCAACGGAATGCAACAACGCCATGAGGCCGCATGAATGGCCGATTGTTTGTTGAAACCAGATGACGGGTTCTTCATCACCACTTTTATCGTAGGTCAACTGTGTAGGTGACACGACAGTTTTGTCTTCCTCGCGAACGGCAAAATACATCTGTGCGGGAGTGATGAATATCAGGGCCAGAACTGGACGTGGCACCAACGAAAGAAGGTCGGCATCGTCGAGGCCATAGACATCGTAGAATCCGAGATCGGGCGACACTCCGAGATCGTGCACGAGCGATGTGAATACTTCTGGGTTGTTTTCCAACGGGATGAAGGTCTTCTGCCCGGATGGACGTATGTAAACGCCTTCGGTCGGCATGCTGGATGATGTATCTTTTCGCCTGGTTATTGACAGTGGTTTGTTGTTTTTGACGAGATGGTGTTTACTTAGAGGTCAAGTTAATCCTCGGTGGTGATTTTGGTTGTCTAAGAGAAACACGTTCGGCGCGGGGTTGCTTAGCTGTGACGCAGCAGGTACGCGGCGCTCTGTTGCCTGCCACACATCTTTATATCACATTAAACAGGAAAGAGCATTTCATAAGGGATATATGATATTATTGAAAATAATTGCAATAGTTGATTGGGTTGTTAAGCCTATACATATCATGTGACGAAACAAATCAAAACCAAGCTCAATGTTGCTCGCTCGCTGACATCTCAACCTGCGTGAACACAGCATCAGACTACACCAAAATATCGAAACAATTCAAAACAATCTTTGGGAAGCAAAAGGGCCCCAAATCTAACTATGGGAAACTTCTGCCTGATAAAGCTGGGCTCGTATCTCAGGCATCAGGTTCGGTTCATAGCATCAGCATCAGCCTGAGCCTTGGCGATGGCTTCATCCATTTTCTTGAGCTCCTCCGCAGACTTGCCCTCTGCCATTTGCTGTTTTCGACGCTGCATGACCCTGTCGACAAGAGTCTTTGGCACGCCTTCGGTGAACATCAGTCCCTGGCAGCGATCCCAAGCCAGCTGCTGAATGGGCTCGACACGAGCTATCATATCAGACTCAAACCCACGGATCTGTTCGTCGAGCTCTTCTACACTCTGAGCTTTGAGGATCACTCGAGCAAGCAACATGGCATCCTCGAGGGCTTGGTTAACACCCTCACCAGCATGAGGTGTCATCAAATGAGCCGCATCACCAATAAGAGTGACGCCGGATTTGTGCTGCCACTTCTGTCCAATAGGCAATCGCCACAGTGACCTGGTCGTGGTTCGCCCCTGAGCAGCCTCGAGTGCTTGGTGAAACTGGGGACCCCAATGCTCTAGCTCTTTCGCCAACGCCTTCTTCACGTCGACGAGATTTCCAGAATCGTAGCCACACTTCTCGGGTTTCATCCAGTCTGGATCCTCGCGCACGAAATTAAAACCCATGGAAATGCTGCCATCGCCCATTTGCTGGAGTGTGAATCGCTGACCGTCCGCACTGGCAAATATACTTCCACGGTTGACGATTTTGTAAGTCTCAGGGGAAGTCTTTTCAGCATCAGGGATGGAAATGTCGTGCATTGCTACTCTGGTGTACTCTGGCAGCAGCTCTGGCGCAATGGACAGGCGGACCTTGCTGAATGCGCCATCGGCACCGACAACCAGGTCGAAACTGGCGGTAGTTCCATTGGTAAAGGTCAAGGTGCTGCCCTCAACCTTCTGCAGGCGGTGTCCCCATTTAACGGTTCCTTCAGGAAGAGAGTCGAGCAGGATTTCTCTGAGCTTCACACGATCAATCTCTGGGCGTTCGCCAAAAGCGATGTTTGACTCGGCGTCAGCACCTCGGACGACGTAATAGTAAAGGTTCTTGTCTACAATGGCCATGTATTGACCATCGTAGCGCGCATGAGATAGAAAGATGTCCCATAGGCCAGCTTCTTTGACGGCGGCCAGGCCGGAAGTAGTGTGCAAGTCGAGGGTTCCGCCTTGAGTTCTGACATTGGCAGAGGCCTCCCCTTCGAATACGGTGGCTTGAATGCCTCCAAGGTGAAGAAGTCGGGCAAGAGTGCAGCCTATTTAAAAGGTTAGCTACCGGCGTTGAGACAGCGAAATGTGTCTTCTTAGTTATTGGGGCATTTTACCAGCTGGGCCGGCTCCAATGATGGCAATCTTGAGGTTTTGCATATTGAATGAAGTGTTTTCAATAGTGGTGGTCTTGTGCGGAGTAGCTGTAAGTGGCCGTCGTAGTGTAAGTGAGCTGCGGGTATAAGGCTTAACAGTGAGGTGTCGATGAAAACAGGAGAGGCTGCGGTGCGAGAATTGTTGTGATGGTTTACTGATTCATCCGTCTTCGGAACAAGACATCTGCATGCCTTTTGTATTCATTTGAGAAAAATCCGATCAGTGAAGCCTTGACCTACCCAACTCTCCGTTTTGACTTTTGCTCGTGTCACTTTTCCTCAGCTTCAGCCACTCAGCCGGACTTTTTAGCGACATGGACTTTGGAAGGATCCGGTCAGCCCCTAGGCGACGCGTGGAAATGGGATCATTTGCCTACGAAGCGACATTATCGTTGTGCACTAACTATTCGATTCGTTGAGCGAAAAATCGACTATTCTTTATTGATACTTGTTGCAGACTATGCGTCGCGTCCTTTGGTGGCCACGGAGACCGAGTGAAGGATTGAAGCAAGTCAATGTGAGAACAGCGTACATGTAGCTTGCAGTACAGGATGGTTCATATTCTGGAGATCAATAGCGTCTTTGTTTCTTCTGAGTCTTGGATATAGGATTTCAATTGTACTCTGAATTGGTACGCATCAACGCATGTAGTTCTTTAGAATCCATCGATTACCAATGTAAGTTGCCATTCTGGGCATGCAAAGTCATCACCAAGACACACAGGTGACAAAGCCCGATGCCAGGCAAGCTTGGAAGGCCGAGTACCTAAGCGTGCTGAGGTAACCAACCATCCCTCACTGTGCACGGCTCCATCGTTCGTGCACAGAGATTTGATAAGGCAGAGCGGGAGCTAAAGTTGCCGGTTCAGGATGAAGATGCTGATGCTATTCCTGTATTCCTGGGCGAAAAGGCCGTACGCTGCAAGTAAATGGGATTCGCTGTGCTGCGATAAACCTCGGCGTCGGACTTTATACGATATTCTCCGTTCCCGGGCATGTTCACCGGCCAATCAGAATACGACCCAGCCGGCGCATAAATCATGGCCGCGCCGCCAGGGGTTTTTGAAGATGTGCAGGTCCTGGAATCTACTAGAGCAATCCCTGAGGCGATTCTCGTTCTCGTTCTTTCTGATAGGGAATCAAGCTTTTGCCCCGGGGTCAGTAAGAGATCCCACTTTCTCACACGACATAAACTGGAGGCCTTTGTTCCGATATCAGCCGCTGACCAACTCGCTGCAGGCCTAATTCGCAATTCGCCTAGTGCTAGGTCCGACAGCTGAGGTTCGCTTCTCGGCGTTCCGCTGCCGACAGAAAAAATCGGTGCTGGAAAGATTGCGGAATTACGTCATTGCACAGCAAAGGTAAGCGGCAGAGGCGAAACCGGCCGAGACAAGACGGCGGATAGAAGAAGAACCATCGGACGGACACTCCATGGGGACCAAGCCCGAGAGAGGCTATGTTACGGTATTAGAAATAATTCTGATGGATGTCCGCCAACGGTGGGTATATCCATGCAAGCCATGCAATCATATTACATGTGTACGAGTATGTACGGAGTACGATGATCGATTATGCAAAACCCGCCGTGTTCGTGGCCGCTGTCTCCGTGCCGAGGAGTTAACATTGTAGTATGTCTTAGTTGACTCTATCTCAAGCAGGCCGAAATGACATAGGGGACGGAGCTGGATATGCAGTGGAGCAATACTGCTTGGCAACAGCCTGAAAGAACAGGGGACATGTTTGAAAAACAGAAAAAAAAGCCATTGGGCATCAATTGTTCTACGGCTGGCTCCCGAGCCTAGAACCACGATTCGTGCTGTTTCGTAGATATGCCACATGTTTCGACGCAGCGGTGGAGCCAAGCCAGACATCCGGGATGCGCACCGGTAGTCGAAGACCCTAGCTCGAGCCCTATCTGGCATTCGGATTTTAGCTGGGCTCCATTGTTTGGTGTCCATCCAAGCAGGTTTGCCGCAGGACAAGACCAGACGAAAAAATAGGGGAGGGGCCCTGTCAGGGAGCGCAGAGATTTCAAAGCCGGCCCCATCGACGGGCTGGGTAACATCGGGGGGCCGAACCTCTGCTGCTTGTAGTAGGTATTTGTATATTCAGCGGAACATGCTCCGTAATCAACTAGTTTTTAAGCCGAATGTCGACGGTAGCAATTAGTGACATAACTGGCATTGAAGTCGGCCGCCCATAAAAGAAAGCGGTGCGCCGCTTGTTATGTCTTACATGCATTGGTTGTTTTATTTTATCCGCCATCCTTTTCCGTGCAGTCGCTGAGATCCTTTGTGTCGCCCTGCTAGTTAGTTAAGTTGATGCAATAGGCTTGGTGTACTCATTACCCTTGTTTGTCTGTACAGACTGTTTTAGCATTGGAACGAGCGAATATCCTCCGCCGGCGACTCTTTTTATCCGTCTTCATTTATTACGATATACGTCCGATATTTCTTTTCTTTTCTCTTCTTCTCACGACCTCATACGACTCACTCGTAACTCTTCTTCATCATCGGTATCCACCTTACCTAATAGTTCGCCCCGCCGGCTCGTCGCCTATTCCCTACCCGTACTAGCCTGCCGACTGCTTATCCTGTTCCGGTAACACTCGGCCGGTCTAAAGCAGCCGAGTAGCGAGTACATGATATCTTGGTCCACCTAGCTCCCGATCAATCGTACCGTAGACTCCTCGTTCCACCTATCGCACAACTGCCGTCCCTGCGACAAGCTTTTCGGCCCTGGCCCTTCTAGCTCTCACATCCCTCTTCTTTTCTCTCTCCTCTTTCGGCGCTGGAGATTTTGTTCTTCTTGAACAGAAGTCCTTTTCAAACACTCAATATCTTTTATAATATCTCGGGCCTCGTCCTCATCTTTTCCCTGGCCTCTCCTTTCCTGTATCTCCTTCTTGTAGCTGCTACAGCTGTCAATTGGGAAGCGGATTGCAGATTTCACATCACACATAGCGAGGAGCGTCACCGACTTGGTCACCATGGATCCCCTCGACCGGGAACTCATGGAGGCAGAGCGCTCTGCCTCCCCCGAGCGCTATCAGAGCCGGGCAAGCAACGAAATAGAGCGCGTCATCACGGCATCTTCAGCCTCGTCTGCGTCTTCAGAAGGCAGCGTGTTCCGCAGAAACATGAGTCGTGTATCTACGCAGAACGATCTGGAGCGCCACCCCACCGCCCTGAGTCGCATTGCAACTCAACGAAGCCAGCACGTTAACACTGTTGGAGGCTCAATTCGTACTGAGAGTAGAGCTTCTCGAAAGCCATTGCCGTCATTTGGCGGCGGCAAGCCATATCCTCCCCAGCTGCCAGCCCAGGAAGAGTACGTCGTCGAGTTTGACGGACCCAACGACCCCCTACACGCCCAGAACTGGCCTCTTCGAAAGAAGATCTTGACGGCCGCCATGCTGGCCTACACAACCGTCACGAGTACCTTTACATCTTCCATCTTCTCCTCTGCAACGAGCACAGTTGCTGCAAAGTTTGACGTTGGCCTCGAGGTTGGCATTCTAGGCACATCCCTGTATGTGTTGGGTTTCGCCTTTGGTCCCAGTCTCTGGGCTCCCTTGTCCGAACTCAAGGGCCGTCGTCTGCCTATTGTCCTCTCCATCTTTGGTTTCTCCCTCTTCACGATCGCAACCGCCACCGCCAAGGACATTCAGACCGTTCTCATCTGTCGATTCTTCGGCGGTTTCTTCGGCGCCGCCCCCCTGGCTGTCGTTGCTGCGGTCTTCTCCGATATGTTCGACAACAGGACTCGAGGAACTGCGATTGCCATCTTCTCCATGACTGTCTTTACCGGTCCCATGCTTGCGCCTTTCATCGGCGGCTTCATTGTCGAATCATATCTGGGATGGCGCTGGACGGAGTATCTCCCTGCCATTATGGGATTCGCCGCCTTCATTCTTGACTTGTTCTTCCTTTCCGAGTCGTACCCACCAGTCATCCTCGTTGGCAAGGCTTCGGAACTGCGACGCCGCACCAAGAACTGGGGCATCCACGCCAAACAGGAGGAAATCGAAATCGACTTTGGCGAGCTCGTCAGCAAGAATTTCACCCGTCCCTTGCGACTCCTCTTCACGGAGCCCATCATCCTGCTTCTCTCCATTTACATGAGCTTCATCTATGGGCTGCTCTACCTTTTCTTTACCGCATACCCCCTGGTTTTCGTCGGTGTCCATGGCTTCAACTTGGGTCAATCCGGTCTGACCTTCTTTGGCCTGATCATCGGTGAGCTTATTGCGACCCTCACCATCATTCTCCAGGTTCCGTGGTACAACCGCAAGCTCGAGGCCAACCACGGTATTCCCATTCCCGAGTGGCGACTGCCTAACATGATGGTTGGTGGCGTTGCGTTCGCTGGCGGTATCTTTTGGTTCGGATGGTAAGTCGTCTATCTCAAATTCATCTCCCATTTCGTTTGATCAGTCAACTAACATTATGTCAGGACTGGATACAAGGAGAGCATTCACTGGGCGGCCCCGGCTGTCAGCGGTATCCTCACCGGCTTTGGTCTCATGTCGATTTTCCTCCAGGCCCTCAACTATATTGTCGATGCATACCTCATGTTCGCCGCCTCAGCTCTTGCCGGCAACACTTTTATGAGATCTCTATTCGGCGCTGCTTTCCCGCTTTTTGGTCGTCAAATGTTTCTCGGCATGCACATCCAGTGGGCTTCGACACTACTGGGCTGCGTAGCTCTTGTACTTGCTCCCATTCCCTTCGCTTTCTACTTCTATGGCGCCAAGATTAGGTCAAAGAGCAAGATCGCCCCAGTCTTTTCTGCTCCGGCGGATGAGCCTAAGACGGACGATACGAGCGCAGACGAGACTACTGAGAAGGAGGAGGAACACAACGCAGCATTGGCCAATGCCCCGACGAAACAAAGCGAGGCCGGTGGTCCCGCCGAGAATGTGTAAAGTCACTACGACGCAGTGTGGAGCGTTCATTTCGTCTTTTCTGGCATGCTCTTTTCATCTCTCCGGATTGAGATTTTTGCTTTGGGTTGATACCATTCCATTTAAAAAGGGGGTGACGGCAGCTGTGTGAGCATGGCGTTTATTTAAACTATTGGATTTGGAAGCGTTATATATATACAACATGAATAATGTCTTACTCTGGGGAAAGGGGGGTATGAATGATGTATTAGATTCGATTCAAAAGGAGAGCCGTTGGCTTGAGCGCTGATAAAATAGCGATGACATGAGACTCGTGTCAATGATGAAATATATCTTTAATGCAAATACTGTGTGTCTCGCGTTGTGATGATTAAAGTTCTTACTGTAACATTTAAGCATACAAGGCGAACTTCAGACAAGGTCAGCCTAACGATGTAATTGTGTGAAACATTGAACCCTTGGCAGACATTACTGACGGGAACTATTCATTACTTGCATGATCTGAATTGACTGGATTGATGGCTGGCACCCGAGACAGTATGCGTACAGTATCATCTCGCACTGTAAGTATTCCGCTTAATCGCATATCGGCAGAGCTCTCCGTCCACCACACCACCATCATCAGATGGAGCTGCCAATAGCTTCGGCTTGACATCATAACCATGCCTCGACAATATCCGCCATGACCACGTCTCTGGCCCGCTTGCGCTGCCCTCAATGGCGGCTACAAGCCCGAATTCTCTACGCGCGGAGCTTCTCAGACGTCAAGCGTCCATCATCCGCGCCAAAGCCCATCGTGGACATCAAGCACATTCGGCAAAACCCGGAGCTCTATGAAAACACATGCCTGGAGCGCAACTACAAGCGCCAGGCGTCTCACCCGGCAAGGATTGGACAGCTGCATGCCGAGTGGCAGCAGTTGCAGAAGGATGGCCGTGCGCTGAGGGAGAGGTCCAATTTGCTGAGAAAAGAGCTGGCGAATTCGGCGACGAGCAATGACGACGAGGACTTGAAGGATGTGAAGCAGATGAGCCGGGAGAAGATCCAGGAGGAGGCTCGAGCGCTCAAGAGCGAGCTAGTTGTGATTGAGAAGAAGGAGGCCGATGCAGTAACGCAGATGGAGGAGCTGGCGCTGGAAATTCCCAACCTCACCAGTGCTGACACGCCTAGGGGGGATGAGGCCGAGGTCTTGAGCTACATCAATGAGCCGCCGAGCTTCGAGCAAGGGCCGGAGCAGCTCTGGAGGTCGCATGTTCACATTGGAGCTGAATTGGGCATTCTTGACTTTGCTGGAGCGGCGACGGCGTCTGGCTGGGGGTGGTACTACCTGCTTGGTGAGGCAGCACAGCTTGAACAAGCTCTCATCCAGTATGCCCTCACCGTTGCTACCAAGCACGGATGGACTCAGGTATCGCCTCCTAGCATGGTGTACAGCCACATTGGCGCTGCGTGTGGCTTCCAGCCCCGAGACCAGAACGGCGAGCAGCAAGTCTACTCCATTGCCCAATCCCAGGCCGACATTGACCGTGGAGTACCCGAAATGTGTCTCGCCGGCACATCAGAGATCCCCCTCGCCGGTATGAAGGCAATGTCGACCATCGACGCCGTGGACCTACCCCTGAAGCGAGTCGCCGTATCGCGATGCTACCGCGCCGAGGCCGGAGCCCGCGGCGCCGAGACAAAGGGCCTGTACCGCGTCCACGAGTTCTCCAAGGTCGAGATGTTTGCGTGGACCAGCCCCGACGAGTTCGAGGCCCGCGAGGTCTTTGACGAGATGCTCGACATGCAGACCGAGATCCTCTCGTCCCTGGGGCTCTACTGCCGCGTGCTCTCCATGCCCTCCACCGACCTCGGCGCCTCGGCCACCCGCAAGATCGACATGGAGGCCTGGTTCCCGAGCCGCGAGCACCACAGCGGCGGCTGGGGCGAGGTCACCTCCGCGAGCCTCTGCACCGACTACCAGACGAGGCGCCTCGCCACGCGGCTCAAGACGAGCAGCGGCAAGCTGAGCTTCCCCTGGACGACCAACGGCACGGCGCTGGCGGTGCCGAGGGTGCTGGCTGCACTGCTGGAGAACGGCTGGGACGAGGAGGAAGGGACTGTGACGATTCCCGAGTGCCTGCGGCCGTGGATGGGCGGGCAGGAGAAGATTGGGCCGTCTGCGCGGAGGAAGAAGGATGGGAATGCTGGTGAGATGATGGCATGAGATAAGGGAGATGCTGAACTCGAGCAGTAGCAGCGTTTTCGATGATTATGATACTCATGGAGGCATTTTATTGGGGTTTGATTTTTTCTTCTCCCGGCATATCAATGCGTGTGTACCAAGGAACGGGGCTTTCATATTACTATTTTATTATCATGAAGTAGGAACATCACATCTTGGAGGGGAGGACGGATGAGGGGCATAGTCATGACTGTACGATAATTTAAGAAGAAAAAAAGGGGAAAGGACACAAGAAAATCGAAAATGATACTCTCATACTACACACGAGGCTATTACACCAAAGACTTTTGTGAGTTTACCGCTTTGCTTCTATAAAGACAACGCTGCTACATACAAAAGAATGATCAAGTAGACTCAACCCATCCATCGCTGAAAGACATCCAAGACACGAACGAGAAAGAGCTCATTGCTCCAAACATCTCATGCCGCGCTCGCCGCCTCTCCCTTATATAATTCCACCTCCTCCTTCGAATAGACTCCAGACGCCATAATGTCCACTCTCCGCATCAGTCTATCCAGCAACTCCTTCCAATCCCCAACATTCGCACCACTCATCGCCCACCCTCGTCCAAGCAAATACCTTGCCTCCTCAAGATTCTGCTCCAACGCCCTCGTCACCTCAAAAAGCATCTCCTGCGTCAAATCACCCGGTCTGAGAGCCCCTAAAAACGCCACCCAGCGATGATACACCTTGAAATTGATATACTCCTCAATCTTCATCTCACCACTATACTGCGGAGGAAAATCCCACGCAATCTCCTGATCCAAGCACATATCTTCAAACGGCCGGCTCGATCTCGTAGTAAACATTGGCTGCGAGACGAACAGCATCGGCACTTTAGCGCACCAAAACGACGCAGACAACACCACGTGTTTACCCAGCGCGCTGCTGATTTTCGTATCGCTACACTCCCACCCGTCCGTCACGAGCTGGGGAAACCGCCAGCGGCAAGCCATTTGCGGCGCGCTGTACCTGGTCGGTGTTGGAGCGGTGCCTGAAAGGTGATCTTCGTAGAAATTGACGGGCGGGCCGCCAAAGGTTTCGATCACGCTCTACGTGGTCTTGTCGACCAATACGGGGACCACGAGGACTTTGGGTAAGGGCGCGGCGATTTCGAGATGCAGTCTGTCGCGGAGCTCGGCGAGGCTTCTCATGGGGCTGTGTTCTGGGTTTTTTTGCGGGATGTAGGAGATCCAATAGGTGCGTTGGGCTGTAGACGGGGGTTCTTGCTGGGAGTACGGCATGATGGCATATGAGGGTGCGTGGTCTGATGTTGAAGAGACAGGTTGAGCTGTGGCAAAACAGAAAGGTTGAGCCAAGGCAGAACAAAAAGGTTCAGAGAGAGTCATGTCCATCGTGCGTAATGCTGTCTTTTGTGTAAACTAAGTGAATGTGATGTTCGGCTGCTTGTTATTTGAAATATTTGACGAAAATGTTTGATGAATGAGAGGTAGATAGTATTCGGGGAAGAATACTTTGGTGTTTACACAGGATCTATAAACAAGAACTTTGGGTGGACAATTCTTTGGCAACTGCGTTGCTCAGTTCTCGCAAGATCCATGCTGAAAGTAAACTTCCCATGCCGTTTATCGGTCGGGCCTGCTTGTATGATATGGCATTCACTTCCCAGCCACGGTACATATATCACATGAGTCAGGAGAACACGTTGTTGAATAAATCTCACAGCTCATATTAACCCTTCTGACACTAATATAGACAAGATCCTCCAATAAGATAACAGCCATGTACAGAAAAAAAATCACAGAAGGACGCACGCAGACTCGTCAGAATATCCTTGTTCTATTGGTAGATCAAACGTATCTTCATAGACTGTTGACAGTTTACATGACATGCCCTCCCTGGCGCCAAAACAACTCCCAAGAAACGCCCAAAAAAGAGAAAAGAAACCAAGTAAGACGCCGAATTCAAGTGGACAGTACTTGCAACAATGCTGGACAGACTTTTCTTCAACAATAATCCTAAACGACAACTTTGGGAGGGGCATCGTACGGAATCCGCTATGAGTTTGTATCTGCTAGCTTGCCTGCTGTAAAGCAAAAGGAGCGAATGACGGGATATCC
The DNA here is from genome assembly GCA_002022785.1 of Trichoderma guizhouense. Lineage (NCBI taxonomy): Eukaryota > Fungi > Ascomycota > Sordariomycetes > Hypocreales > Hypocreaceae > Trichoderma > Trichoderma guizhouense. The sequence goes on from LVVK01000010.1 coordinate 231,942, forward strand.
ATGCAGGCATCAACTCCAAAAAGGTAAAAAAAACTCGGTCGCTCGAATAAAAAGACTCAAATGTCGTAATCTTAACAATCCCCATAACCTTTGCCGTGTACACGCATGATATCAAAATTTGGGCCGAAGCCTCATGGAGAGAAGAAAAGTAATCGGTTCGATGTCGGATCCCCAGGTTTCAAAGGGCCATCTCAACTTCTAGAAGAGGGTGATGAAGCATAACTTATGTCGTGGAACTGCACATCGTCATCGTGGTGAAGCGTGACGCTGTTAAACTCGAGGAATGGGTCTGCAGCTTCAGTGCCGGGGGTCGCCAGTCCGCTATCCAGGGGAACACCAACGGCTCTGGCACCGCTGATGTCAACGCTTTCACTCTCCTTGACATTCCTAAAGTTGATGGTGTCGATTCCACGGCCCTGGTTAGGGACAATAGGAGGCTTCATGTGGCGAATCAGAGCCCACTGAGTCGTTCGGAAGAAGGGGTGGGCCTTGATATCAGAGGCACCAGCTCGGGCACCTAACCTGCGGTTTTCGTCCTTGATCAAGAGTTTCCTGATGAGCGACTTGCAGAGGCTATAATGAGGTGGGTCAGCAACAATTCATGTGGCAAGTCGTTCTATATAAGACAATGGTGGCTTACTTTGAAATCTGTGGCGCTCCAGTGTGGTCTGGGAAGGGAATGTCCTCGCGCAGGATGTTGGCAAAGGTGGCATTTCGGTTCTTGCCCTTGAAAGGCGTGGTTCCGTAGAGCATTTCATAGATGAGAATGCCCAACGTCCACCAATCCACTGCACTGGTGTGGCCACTGCCCTTGATCACCTCGGGGGCAATGTACTCCTCGGTACCGACAAACGAATTTGTTCTAAAGTCGGCGATACATGATCGCGTGTCAATTGTAGGCAAAGAATCTGTCCTAGCTCCGTTCTTGCCAACAATCATCGTCGGCTTGCCACCAGGGCCAGACTGCTTTGACAAATCAAAATCCGACAACATGATGTGGCCGGACTGGTGAAGCAGGATGTCTAAAGAAATACGTTAGTCAGCTGTGTCTCCTCATTTTCTTCTCATCTGAAGGGGGTTACGTACTCTCTGGCTTCAAATCTCGGTAGATGAAACCCATGAGATGGAGGTACTCCAGAGCAGCCGTGACCTCGGCGGCGTAGAAACGAGCATCGTCCTCTGGAATGCACTTGCCAGGGCGAGTCTGGAGTGCTCTGAAGAATTCTCCTCCACTGCAGTATTCCATGCATAGATAAAGATGGTCTTCTGACTGGAACGAGTGGTATAGAGTGACGATAAAGGGATGGTTGCTTGTCGCAAGAATTTCCTGTTCAGCGAGGGCGCGCTTAATCTTGTTTCGCTTAATCATCTCCTTCTTGCTCAAGACTATGGGGACAAATTAGCGACTGTAGAGGTGTCAATTTTCAAGCTCGCATTTCATACCTTTCATGGCGTAGAGCCGGTTGCTCTTCTTTTCTCTAACCAAGTAGACTTTGCCCACATCACCTTTGCCAATAAGCTTGATCTTGTCGAAGCTGGCAGGCCCAACTTCGACATCGCGGACCTTGATCGAGTTGGAACTGTACGTTCTGCGGAAGGCTAAAGAGGTCTGCGGGGGAGGCAGAGCACCCAGAGTATCTTCGCTGTATGCTTGCTGCACTGCATCGGCCTTGCCGCCGTCGACGAGGCCGAGTGACCCTGACTTGGCATTCTGGATCAAGGGGTCTTTGCCGAGTTCAGCGGTGCCGGGGCGCTCGCCCTTGTTTCCAGCACTCGCAAAGAGTCCCTGGGCATTAGGTGCACTGGCAACCCTCCTTAACCTGCGGGCCAGCTCTTCCTTAGTTTCGCTTGTAGCCTGTTCGGCCTCTGTGCCATCTGGGCCCGACACCTTCAATGTTGGCGTATCGGGAGGACTTGGTGGCACAGAACCTTCGTTGTGATGGCGCAGGCCAGGCTGTCCTTGGTGAGCAAAGTAGGGGTTGGCAAGCGCCGTAGGGCTCATTGCTTCTTCTAGCTTGTTGCTCTCGCTGGCGACGGTATGTGACCTCAGACGACCAACGGTGCTGTTGAATAGCTTGGTGTGTCGAGAAGTTTTGGTCGAGTGCGAGTCGCTGCCGCTGCCGTTGCTCGAAGGCCCGTTGAGGTTAAGCGAGTTGCTGCTCCTTTCTTTTTCGCCGATACTACTCGCGCTGCTGTTCATGCGGAAGAAGTTGCGCAGGCGATTGCTGACCTGGCCCCCAGCAGAGCTGTTGGCGACCTTTGAGGATGGCATTGCTGGTTTAGGAGATGGAGAAGATGGAGATGACGACGACGACGATGATTGGTGATGATGATGAAAAGGAAGCGAAAGACTTGATGACGTAGAAGAAGTCGAAGTCGAGGACGCAGATGCAGATGTAGACACAGATGCAAATGCCGATGCAAATTCAGACGCAAACGCAGGCGTTGACGATGACGATGAAAATGGAGAGGATACGACGAGTGGATGCGGAGGTGGGACGTGGATTGACGGTATCAATGCTCGGGTGACGCTAACGGGGGTTTCGATCAAGCAACTGCAGCCATGATTCGCACAGCAGACGAGGAAGCAGGCGCTGGACGGTAGAGGCAACTTTTTTCGGCGGGATGGCGAGAAAAGAGGCTTGAATTATGGACAACGATGGTCTTGTTGGATGCAAGTTCGACGGTTTCTGCCAACAGTTTGAAGCGGCTGGACGAGGTACCGCGAGTTGAGACAAAGCTGGTGGGTCGGTCCGCTCACGGCAAGCCACGTTGCCTCAGGCATCAGCGTCACTGGTCTCTGCAGGCTTATCACTGGGCGAGATTTGTGGAGGCGTGGGCAGGTACAGGTACTTAGAGTCCCAGATCGGGAGGGCGCCCAGTTCAGGCTGTTACAGCCCTCCAACGGGGCAGCACAATTGAGTTACGGGGGGCCACAGCGGTTAGGACGAGGCGTTCAGGGGGCGTTGGGGAGAGCCAGCTAGCGGGTGCGCGTTAGCCCCGTAGCGGACTAGGTCAGAAGGGCATCGTGAACATTTTCGGGCTGTTGGTAGAGGTACTGCAGAGCGAGTCATGAGAACGATGGCATGGCGCCTCCATCAACACTGGATCGAACATTCAATACGCTTCTCTGCCCGCTCGTAAGCACACAGGCACAGGCACAAGCACTCAGCCACCCGATGCATTTGATTTCTTTTTCAAAACCTGGTATTCGGTATCCCGATACGGGGGGGCGTCGGATCTTGGCTTCGTCGGAGTGTTGAAACCAATTTATAATGCAGAGCGTGCAAATTTGACTGCCAGATGCCGGGCTGTACCGGAACCCGCCTTACGCCATGCCGCGCGCGCGCATTCGCTTTCGTGTTCACTCAGGCGCTGTTGAAGTGCTGGTGCAGCAGTCGTCATCCAATACAGTGCTCCCTTCAGTGCCTGTCGGTACCTGTGCCTGTGGCTGCTGCTCGTACCGGTACTTTTGCGGGCGAGGTACCTGTACTTGCCTCGCTGCGGAGTCGTCCACCTTCTCCCCTCTCCCTCACATTTTCCCTTCCAGTGAGACGCGTTGCGGCAGATGAAGCTGCTTACCAACCAGGCCAATGAGGCAGAATTCACGAACATCCATGTTTCTATTATCCGCAGCAGCGCCCGTGTCTCCACCACGAATCCGTCCTGATGTGCATTTGCAAAGGGCTGATGCATGACTGCTGAAGCTTGACCTCGTACCACTGCCTGATGTGCCTGAGTTGAGGCTAGGGCTGCATTAGTTCTCAGCATCAAAAGCAGCTTCACGAAGGACAAGTGCTCGTTTGCTTATTTTTTGCCTGCCATCCGAGACACTGCCGCACAAAGCTGTCTCTCTCTCTCTGCGCCCGGAATCAATCGCCTTTGCCAGCTCTCGGACGGACTCCGTTCTTGGTATTGGCAGCACTACACTGCAATGCAATGCACTACGATGCCCCAGACAGACCAGACCAGACCAACAGATTACGAGTACAGGTAACGGCTGGTCGGTATGTTCGGAATCTGGCGACTCTACGGGCCATCATACGAGCCCCAAGGCCTGACGTGATGCCTGTCTTGTCACAGAATGTCGCCGAGCACCCATGCAATCAATCAAACATTTGACAGTGACAGCCAATTCCGTGATGAGAGCTATCGGAATTTGATTCGCGCTAAAACACGGAGTGCAGCCGTTCATGCCATGATGTAATCATCCCATCAGTTGCTCGAAACAAGGAATGGTCCAAAAAATTCAGAAAGAAGGAAAAAATAGAACAGCGATGCTCCATTCTCCGGTTGTTTCAAGCCCGACATGGCGGAAAGGGGTGGGCCGTGATGCTCCATAAGCTCCGCCAACGCTGATCGGCTTGGACGAGGCGCCGTGATTCCCGTCATTGCAAATGTTTCCCTGCAGCGCCACAGCCGCGCGCGCCCTCTTTGTATATGCCGACCGGAAGCCCGGTGATGAGCATTGAATACTCGTATTACTAGATACTAGATAGCATGGAGGCTGAAGCGGCCAGTTGCCAATCTTGGTATCTGGTGTCGTCTGGATTGCTAAAACCCGAGAGCTATGTCCGTATTTGGTGTATTGGAATGCATACTTGTGCTGCATACGGTAGCATTGAAGAATATCGTTCGGCACATGCACTGTCATCACTTACACTAAATAGATGGGATGACCCTGGCTCCGTGAACAAGCTGGACTGAAGCATGCACGCATATATCTTCTTCGCTTATACACGGGCAGTAGATAATAGGGTAGCACTCTCTCGGCCTAGCATTTGTAAAGCCAGCCGTAAAGCCAACCATGCCATCTAGAGTGGTGAGTCGCTTCCTCAAACTGCATGTAGCCCGTAGTGTGAGGGTAAATGAACCCAACAAACATCAGTATGCTTTTTCTGAATGATTAGGGTCACAAAATATTGAGGAGGAAGACGCCATTTGCGCCAAGAATATTGATAGAGTTTGTTGTGGTGTCAATTAAGGTTAAGTGGACACTCTTCCTCATTAGGCTCAGCCAACTATCAATCGATCGATCCAGCTTGAGCATCAAATGCTGTGAATCCATCCATGGGCTTGACATTCTAATGCTGAATGATTATTTATAGTCATATACGTGTCAAATGCTTCACAGATGTATCAGACGCTATTGTCACAAAACAGAGCAAGATTCTTGGCAACATGTCTCCCGCCATTCTAGTTCGTGACATTCGGGAGGGGTCATCTCTCATCCGTAGTCGCCATTTTGGGTTACCGTGCACGCTTGGCATTCATTGACTTGACCTCCATTGACGTGTCTCGAATCGAATCCAAATCCAAATCATCCAGAGTCGACAGAATCACCTAAATTTCCATCATGGCCTGCGGCTCTAGCTGCTGTGAACCACCTCCCAAGGCACTGCCGGAGGAAGCCCGCTGCTCTACTCCGCTGCTAGAGCAAAAGGATTCCTGTTGCGTTGACGACCTGCCAGATACCAGCCTTAAGAAGCCTGAAATTGCTGATACTGAATGCAACAAACTGATTCAGTCAGAAGACAAGCAATGCCAGGGTTCATGCTGTGGTGAATCAGTAGAAGAGCTTCAGACTGATAAGACAAGCGAGAGCAAGGCTCAAGAGGTCGACCTCAAGGATGACTGCTGCGCTCCACAGATCTCCCAGTCTAGCTGCAGCAAGGGTTGCTGTTCCAAGGGAGACAAACCATGCCCCGATATCATTAAAGCACCACCTTGCTGCGAGGGTAAAATCTCTCCGTGCTGTGACCAAACCTGCCTGGATCGCCTTGCGCTGCGTGAATGTGAAAGCCTTGGGTCTGGTAAGCAGCCGCATTCCTTCACAAATCTCCATAAATAGACGAATCTAACCTTGTCAACTCGCAGGTCTAAGCACCAATAAACCGGCCTCCAACTGCAGTCGAGGCAAAAGCGGCAAGCCATGTGATGGCCACTCTCGCAAGATTCGGGACATGTACATGGGGAAACTCGAGGCCCTTGGATGCATCTGCCGTGCTTTCATCGCCCTTGGACAAGAAACATGCTGTAATCTTCAACGCCGCTCAACCTCGGCTAGTGTGCGACGTCGTTCAAGAGAGACGCTATCGCTCCGTTCACGTTCGTCTGTTGACTCCTGCTGTGCCGCCGATAGGGCCGGTGGAAACTGCTGTTCCACAAAGAAGTCGGTCAACTTGAATGAGAAACACCTGGATAATGGCAAAGGTCCAGCGAAGTCGAAGCCCTCGAGCGTGGCAGAATCTTGTGCCGACTCTTGCTGCGCTGAAATGCGACCAACTCGTTCTGCCAAAAGGTCGACAGAAATCTTTACCAGCATCGCCCAAGATGCTGATGTTGAAAAGAGTCTGTCCTCCAATAATGAAAAGGAACATGTGATCCTGAGCATTTCAGGCATGACCTGCACCGGATGCGAGACAAAGCTGATTCGAAGTCTCGGTGCCCTCTCGTCAGTCAAGAACTTAAAGACCAGCTTAGTGCTTGCTCGCGCTGAGTTCGACTTAGTTGGCTCTATTTCTGCGGCTGAAGTGACGAAGCACCTTGAAAGAACTACGGAGTTCAAATGTGAAAGAATTACGAATCAAGGCTCCAACCTCGATATCATTGTTTGCGGCGGCGATATAGCTGCGTTTGTCAACCAGCCTTGGCCAGACGGGGTTACTGAAGTGAAAGTCGTTGATGGAAAAACCGTCAATGTTAGTTTTAATGCGGATATTATCGGTGCAAGAGACTTGATTGAACGTGGTTGGGGCGACGTTCCAATTCAGCTCGCAACAGCTCGCGCCGATGCAACACTCGAGGCCGGTAATAGACATGTTCGCTATATTGGTTACATGACACTGCTCTCTGCCTGCCTCACTGTTCCGGTTCTGGTCATGGCTTGGGCTCCGCTCCCCAAGCACGAGCTGGAATACAGCTCTGCATCCTTGGCATTGGCAACGCTCGTCCAATTCATAGTCGCTGGTCCATTCTATCCAAAGGCCCTCAAAGCTCTCGTCTTCTCGAGGGTAATTGAAATGGACCTTCTCATTGTTCTCAGTACCAGTGCAGCTTACATATTTTCGGTTGTCTCCTTTGGTTATTTGGCTTCTGGTCAGCCCCTGTCGACTGGTCAGTTCTTCGAGACCAGCACTCTGCTAGTGACCCTCATCATGGTAGGCCGTTGGGTGGCTGCCATGGCCCGCCAAAAGGCCGTGGAATCTATCTCAATTCGATCACTTCAGAATACCACAGCACTCATTGTGACTGACGAAGGCGAAAGGGAGATTGATGCTCGTCTCTTCCAGTATGGGGATATTTTCAAGGTCGCTCCCGACTCGAGGATTCCAACTGACGGTACGGTGATATCTGGCAATTCTGAAGTTGACGAGTCCATGATGACTGGAGAGTCAATGCCGGTTGTGAAGCATAGTAATTCCCCAGTCATCGCCGGATCCCTCAATGGCTTTGGTACATTGTTCGTTCGACTGACTCGACTCCCAGGCGATAATACGATCAGTACTATTGCTGGCATGGTGGACGAGGCAAAGTTATCAAAACCAAGAGTTCAAGCCATAGCTGATCGTGTTGCAAGCTATTTTGTCCCTGTCGTCGTTGCCATCACCATTATCGTCTTCTGTATCTGGATCGCCGTTGGCATCAAAGTACGGGGCCAATCTGGAAGCGAGGCCACGATCCAAGCAATCACTTATGCAATCACCGTTCTGATAGTGTCCTGCCCCTGTGCCATCGGCCTAGCAGTACCCATGGTTGTAGTCATTGCTAGCGGCGTTGCTGCTGAACGGGGCGTTGTTTTTAAATCGGCAGAGAGTCTTGAGGTTGCTTATAAGACATCACACGTAGTATTCGACAAGACTGGTACCATTACGGAGGGCAAACTGACAGTGATCGAGGAATGGTATGCCGATGGTGACGAGACCGCTACAAAATCCCTACTCCTTGGTCTTGTTGATGGCATCAAGCATCCAGTATCTGCTGCAATGGCGTTGCATCTAAAAGGCCAGGACATATCTCCTGCGCCGATATCAAGTTCACAAGCTCTGACAGGGAAAGGAGTCGAAGGTATTGCTGAAGGATCTGGATTGGCCCTTCAGGCAGGCAACTCCCGCTGGCTCGGTCTTGAATCCAATCCGGTTGTACAATCAATGCTGTCAAATGGATACACAGTTTTCGGCTTCACTATCGACAGTTCCATCGCTGCTATTTTTGCTCTCCAAGATTCAATTCGACCAGATGCTACCTCTACGATTCAGACTCTTCTCACTCGTGGTATTTCGGTTCACATCATCTCAGGAGATGACGATGGCGCTGTACGCTCTGTCGCAGCACGGTTGAACATCATCGAAGCCAATGTTCGTTCCCGCTGCATTCCCGCTGACAAGCAAGTCTACATTCAGAACCTTCTCCAAAGCCCTATCCCTACAGAACAGATCAATAAGGTTGGCAAGTCAAAAAAACCCGTCGTCATTTTCTGTGGCGATGGAACCAACGATGCAGTCGCCCTGGCCCAGGCTACTATTGGTGTGCACATGAACGAAGAGGGTACCGATGTCGCCAAATCGGCAGCCGATGTTGTTCTTATGCGCCCCAACCTCGCTGGTATCCTCACTATCATTGCGGTCAGCCGAAAATCTATGCGTAGAATCGCCTTCAACTTTGGCTGGAGCTTTGTGTACAACTTGTTCGCTATCCTGCTTGCCGCTGGGGCGTTTGTCAATGCGAGAATCCCGCCCGAATACGCCGGCTTGGGCGAGCTCGTCAGTGTATTGCCTGTTATTGCTGCGGCCACGCTGTTGAGATGGTCTACTATCTAGCCGTGAACATGTTATGTGATGAAGCGGTGTCTTTGTGGTGTGAGTGGCATCAAGGTAGTGCCTTTCTACAGTATTGCGTGAAGAGGCGACATCATGCGCCTGCGCACTGTTATTTTTCTTTCTTTACCCGTTACTTTTACTACATGTGTTTAGTTTCAAGATGCAAATGATCAGCTCACATCTTTGCACCATGATCTGGATGCGTAGATGAAGTACGGTGTAAGGGTAAGGATTCAACATCCTACCCAATTATGAATTGCTTCTTCTTTCTTCGCTGTATGGAATAGGTCTATATACTTGAATCATTTGTGAACAAGATGATCATTAGCCAAGGGTATCATATGCTTATTCCTCCTCCTTATCAATCTTCGTCAATAGGAGAATCTGATTCTTCGCTCGGTAGATTGTCATTCAACTGGACCAGAAGATCCTTTAGTTTCTGACGATTATGTTTCCACGTTGCGAAATCTTCCACCTCTTGATCTCGTATAGACGGTGTCACTTGATTGCCTTGATCGTCTTTAAGATAATCCGGAATCTCTTCATCTTTCAACCGTTGATTAGGCGCACCATAGTTCCGCGGGCCATCACCGGTATGCCAACTGAACGGTATGAGATGCTTCTTCTCAATGTGTGCACGAAGCGAGGGTACATTAGGGAACTGGTAAGGGGCCGAGGTTTGCGAGCTCTGCGCGCATTTCCCCCAACAACAAATAAGTGACGCTTTCCGGCAGTGCACCACGGAGACGTGGCGCCGTAACGTGTCCAGGTTATGAAGCTCAGCTTTGCAGCCACTCCATTCACACAGAAAGGCAGTAAACGAGGTTGGTAGAGATCGGTAGACTTGCCACGGTAGGGGAGATGGCGCTTTTGGCGGCCTGCCGCGGCGCTTTGGGTTACCCAGTGGAAGAGGAGGCTTTGGTTTAGATGGCCGACCTACTCTTCCTGTTCTCTCTTTGACAGGCTTCGGAGAAACAGGGCCTCTTAGTGAAGCATAAGACATGCCGGGCTTCCAACCTTTGGGCCGGCCCCGGCCGGCGCTTGGTTGAGAACCCGGCGCTGGTACTGGTGACGAGGCTGGAGCCGGTAAAGAATTTTGAATTGATGTTGTCGCATTTTGAATTGAAGTTGCTGGCGCTGGTGTTCTCATAAATTGTTTGGGAAGAGGTACTGGTGTAGGTGCTGCTACTCGTGCTACCGTTGATACAGCCACTGGCGCAGCTGCGGGTCCGGCTGCCAGTGTTGATGTTCTTGACAAGGGTTTTGGTAGAGGTACTGGCGTGCGAATTGATGTTACTGTTGCTGAAGTTGTCGTTGTCGATGTTGTGATGAGCGTTTTAGGGAGAGGCACCGGCGTTTCCTTCTTTGCGCGTGAAGCGAAATTAGGAGTGCCCTGTCGTGATGATGCCGCTGCCGCTGCCGCTCTATAATCACCACCATTCTCGCCTTCGACATGAGACCATGACGATCTATTCAGATTGGCCGGCGACTTCAAAACCACAGCAATTCGCGACTGTCGCGATTCATTCCTTTCGGGAGCGCTGGCCCGAGCAGGAGGCGCCGTGAGCAGCGGGTCGTCGCGATCCTTGCTTGCAGAGCGCACTGATGGCCGTTGCGAGGCGGAGCTGGAGGGCCTTTTGGGGGCCTTTTGGCTGCTCCAGAACTCGACAGGGTCCATCAGGAGCTGTTTCTCCTCGGCTGGAAAGCTATCCATAACCGTTGTGTTGTTGGTGGTGAAAGTTTGAAGGAATAGAACAACAACGGCGAGCAGTGACATCGAGAAGAGCTTGGCGCTAAGTGGTTGCTAGACCCATCTTTTGCCATTTTGGGAACTCATTGATAAGCGATAAGAACCGGCATACTTACTCCAGGGTACCTTCGTATGAACTCCGTCCAAGCCTCTCATATTCGAAACCTTGGGCGTATATCTGGGATTTGTATTAGGATGCCACATGCACGGAGCTCGCCGTAGCAAGGTGTGCGATTAAAGGATATCATAGGGCTCTTGAGTTTTATTGAGTAGAAAAGTAATCTTTGCGACTGCGCTACGGGAACATTGCCTAGCTATGGCTTCAAGGGGCACTACTTTTACTTTCATGCATATCGGCCCTTTACTGGAAATTCAAAAACTTGTTCTGAAGTCAATACGTACCTGAGGTATAAAAAGAGGACGGACCCCCTACTGTGCTCACCACTGGTCCTGTCACGAAGCTAAGTGCAATGCCTCGGCATTGGGCGCTCTCCACTGAGAGTGCCTTTGCAAAAGGATGACGCGAAACTCGTCAATGATGAATCGCTCCAAGCGCATCAAAAGATCCCTTTGGGATATGGCGCTTGAGAGCCCCTCTGAGACGTAGAATAGCTCATCGTTATATCGTATCCCTGATGACCATTGCAATCAAGTCCTCTGCCGCTAGTAGATAGTTGAATCAGATTGCCTTGTCATGTTCATCGATCGGTTCCGAGTCGGAGACATATGGCAGGTTGAGCCAGATGAGTGAAAAGGGTTGTAATTGCTACATACATGTACATACATAATCTATAGATCTAAGAGCAGACTGAAAAAGAAAAGCAACAAAAGCACCAAACCCTCAGTGTGACGCCCCTTTCTTCCAACCCACATGAAGGCCGCTGAAGACCAAACTTCCCTCACAGCTCTCTGCTTTGTGTGTCTGTACGTGTAATCAACAGCAAAGTTCATACGTGACATCATGTAGGAAACATACTTCTGAATTCGGAGCGTGGGTTTGGCATTGTAACTCAAAAGTAGAGTCATCGATCGGTCGTGGGTTATCTCGAGGCGTTCATGTGACTATGGCTGTTGGAAAGCCAGTTGGAAAACCTAAAACATTTTTTTTTTCCTTTGTCAGCTCTGGTGAATGTCGCTAGTCGGCTGGTAGGGTGCGGCGTCATGGAAACTCCGAAGAGAAAGCGTGAACCCGACCCCCTCTCAACCCTTTCATCCCTCAGAAGGATGACTTTGGTATCGTCAACGGCATTGCGCACGAGAAGAAGTGCAATGCCTCGGCTTTGCTTTCTCTTCACTGGGACTCCGGGGGATCATCAGGGGTCCCTACCTTGAAGCCCGTCAATGATGAGAATCCCCTCCCAACGCGACGAGAATCCTCGCAGGATCTGATGATGGCCCTTGGAGCCAGCGTACTGGAAGGTTACTCTGAGACGGATTGCCACTCGTTGAATAGACACTGCATATGCAGATGTGTCAACATGGTATTTGGTTGCGACAGTATGAAGGGTCATCGCCTCGTCCAAGCGGCAGTGAGGACGTTGACTAGAAAATAACAAGAGGTGTGGGCAAATGTGCAGAGTGTTGAGAAGAGAATGACAGAATATTGATGGAAAAAGAACAAAAAGGATCGAAGATACAGCTCCGGTGGTTTTTATCTCTGCATCTCCAGCTGCGACTTCCTGTCGCGGCTCGTCTGTGGTCGGTCTACATGCAGGAGCGGATGGAGTCGCATGATACAGATGAGTGTCAACCCACCATGCCTACCTTACAGATTTATGTTTTGACGAATATCCCGACAGGAGCTGTGACATCGACTTCCTCGGTAGCATACAGTACTCGGATTTGGACGGCAGTGACTAACGATGACTACAGATGGGTTCTTCGTTCCTGCTGCCGGTGACACCGCTTCTGGGGGAGCTTGGAGGGGAAGGGGCTATTTTCCTATCACAAATATGTCCAACGGATCTGAGCAGGTGTTCCTGTGGATCAAATATCGAAGAGTAAGCTGCAATGCTCAATAAAAACGAGTTATCATGGGTCTTGACACGAGTGACTACCAGAATCATGGAAGCAGCGCACAGGTTTGATCTTGACGCCTCCCCTAGGCCTTCTACCGAGCGACTACAACGATTAAACGGGTAGCATACTGTATTTATGAAATCATTAACTAGCTATTCTCCATTATTTGCATTAATATCAACGCGACAATCTGTTCTGACGAAACAAAACACTAAATTCAAGCCCCAGAAAATCCGTAAAGAAAAACCATCGTGGAGCCATGAGCGGTGGCATTTCCGATGCGTGGATATGCAAGCCACAAAAACGCTTCAACACCCAATAGTCCAGACACTCTACAGGCTTTCATCCTGTGGCTATCCACGTAGCCATATAGAGATTCAAGTTCAAAATTTAATCTTAATTTGAGCTAATTCGTCTCGTATGCAGTATATGAAACGATGATCATCTGCATGAAATGCTTTCTTATGAGAATAACATTTAAAACAGAGATCATAATCATCGCAAGATTGACAAGAATATTTTGTACCGCGAATATTCTAAATTATTTTTCTCTATGTTAGCGAATTTGAACACGCCCGAGATAATTTTGAGAGAATATTCGATGCTTACCACCCCGCAGAAATCACAAATTATTTCTTCATGCACAAACCCTTTCTTCAGGGAAGAATTCAAACCGTCCTCACGAATAGGGTGTTCTGTGAGTAGCTGTATCACTTCATCTCCAGTGTCGTGAAAAATGGCAATCCCAAGTGGCGTACAGGTGATATCTTGATCGACGGGAACTTTTATAGACCTGTCAGCTCCCTTGTCGAGGAGAAGCTTGACGACTTCTGCCTGCAAGGTGCAATTAATAGTCGATTTTGAAGTCGATTCTGGCATTGGTACCCTGGCTGCCCAGCATAGCGCCGTCCAGCCGTCGAGATCACGTTTGTCAATATCAACACCAGGTTGATCAAGAATTCGACGGACAGTGTCGATACTGTCGCCTTGTATCGCCCAGTGCAGGGCGTTACGACCCGTCTTGTCAGTGGCATGAATATCACACCCGAGATTGAGCAAGTGTTGGAAGCAGTCGGGCTGTCTGCCGGCTGCCAGATGAATCGGCCGGCGGCCCATCCTATCGGTTGCTTCAAGGTCCGCGTCGCATATGTATTTGTTGGTAAGCAGCTCCAAAACACTTGGGCTGTCCCGAAGGCAGGCATAATGAATGGCAGTTTCGTTTAGTCCAAAAACTTGGTTCACGTCCACTTTTACAACTTCCAAGAGGTATCGAATCACTTCAAGCACCTCTTGCTCGCTAGACTCACTGATGCAGGCAGCATGCAGGGGGGTCTGGTAAGATTCAAGTTGGCTGAAGCTAGGCTGAAAGTCTGCCCGTGCTCCAGCAGCGTGGAGCCGACTCGCCATGTGTATACTTCCTTCACGACATGCGTAGTAGAGTGCCGATTTCAATGAGTTGTTCATGAGGCTCGCATCGGCACCCCCTAAAAGCAAATATTTGACTATGCGTAGGCGTTCAGGGCTGTTTCCCCTTACAAACCACATAAGCGGTGTATCTCCTCGATTGTTCTTGGCATCTATGTCTGCCCCATGTTCAATCAGTCTTTCAACAGCATAGGGATCGGGCGACTTTTTCTGGGCCAAATAATGAAGAGCAGTGTTCCCAAGATTGTCTTTCACATTGACTTCGGCCCCACTTTTGACGAGAAGATCGATCATTACAGCCGTCTCAGCATAGTGAAGAGCTGTTGAATTGGTGCCGTCTTTGTGGTTAACATCAGCTCCCGCGGCGAGAAGACAATACACAGCATCCAGGCGTCCCTCACTATGACGCACAGCGTGTGTAAGTGGTATCCCCCCAACCGCGTTAAAATTGACATCTGCGCCGAATTTCGCAAGTAGCTCAATGGCCAGAGTCTGAAATGACGCAGCCGCGCGAAATATCGGAGTGTACCCGTCATCATCCTTCAGATCTGGGTTGGGGATGCGCTCCAATGCCTTCTCCAGGGCCTGAGGAGACTCAAGGCATAGATGTATTAAACTCTGCCCGCCCGGTCCACTTATATCGGCATTTGCTCCTTTTTCCAGCAGAAACTCGACCATCCTGAAATTTTTCATAGTTGCGGCCTTAAGCAAAGCAGATTCGCCATTGGCATCTTTCCAATTTATATCTGCCCCTTTATCTAGCAAAATGCCAACATCTTCTAGGTTTCCGAAATTTATAGCATGAATTAAGAGGGGAAAACCATCATATGGCTTGTTGACGTCGACTCCTTTTGAGATGAATTGCTTAAAAGGATACGGCAATCTGTGGCGTATTACCGTCAACAATTGGTTGTCCCAATGACGAGGGTTGTCACTCGAATCTCTAGACATGTTGGCGTTTATATTTGGGACGGTTATCAAAATAGTTTCTGTCGCTGCTCCAGACGTGATTCTGAAGTTATAAATAAAAAGTGTGGAAAGAGAAGAATTGTCGTCGTGTAGTAGAGGGAGTGAGATGGTATTTTTATACATTAGTATTTGGGTGCTTGGTACCAATAGCTCTGTGTGTGCAACTTGATTCTTTGTCTAACGAGCCTCACAAAGAGCTTTGCCACCGATTAAAGGATACGAGCCAAAGGGCGAATGAAGCCTCAACTAAATTGAGTAAGGTTTTGTTGCGAGGCCAGAAAAATATGTTCATTGGCTCTAGTATCTCCTACCAGACAAAGCACACAAAGAGTTCTCAGGGGCACTGTTTTGTCTGATAAGTCAGATGACCTGACCTGACGCAACGAAACAAAGAAAACCAATGCATTGGTATTGATTCTTTGATGTCAGGTGGCAAAAATATTGTAACCGCCAGATAGGCTCTCTTTAAACAAAGAACAGAAATGTACCATTACGTACGCCATCGGATAATGTACACGTAAACCTTTCCTTAGACAAGACCAGAAGACGACACGTTACGAGATTCGTTGCGCGCTCAATTTGCAAGATGTGTTTGCCTCCAGGGTCCTCAAATTGTCGGGTGGTGGTTGATCAATAGGTATACGAGGCTATTTCTTCTTCTTGTTCTTCTTTCTCATCCTCATCGAGTCCGTCTGGATTACTGGTAGGGTGACCTTTTCGTCGATAAGGTGACTTTGTCTAGCCTGAAGAGTGATAACCATCATAATCCTCGATCGTACCTTGATATTGGATCTGTTTTCCAATACAACGGTTTTCTGACATCGAAATAGTGACGGCCGTGAATTCGTAAATCGATTGTTTCCTCGGTTACGCTCCGTCCGTCGTGGATCATTCGAATCTGAGAAGCGTGGGCTATAAAGTTTAATATTTGTTCTATTATATACTCCATGGAGCTCCGAATTTCCTAAAATTGGGGGAAGTTGCTCATAATTTTGATCACCACCTATCTGTAGTCTCTCTCCCTCTCCAATAACGTGAGTATTTTAGGGAGATCTATCCACCGTATTGGCTGCCCTTTCCCATCTGGTCATGTCTGCTGTGAATATGATCTAGATTGCGGATAATGATGGTGTGATATGAAGGCAGATCTATCTATCGTTGTCTTGCATTTGCGGTTAACTGCTCAGTTTTTGGTCCTGAAATTTTATGCATATGCAGTCAAAGACTTACCTCGTTAGCAAGTTTCTCGAGTTATCGCCAAATTTAAAACTTGGAAAGACTAATGTGCTGCTTATCCTGAAATTGATCTAATAACCCAGACCTTGACCGGTGGTTACCTTGGACATGCACGATCCTCCATGTAGACCGTATGATTAACAGTTATCCTGACAAGTGCGCAGGAGTAAAAAGAAGGTGTGCTAACCACTGGCTGTCTAGACTATAGCAATCAGTTTATTAAGCCAAATTCCATCTTAGTTGTTTATTCAGGTCACCTATAGATGTGGATGCGTAGGCTCATGATGCATCGCATTAGCAATCCAACAAGGGTGCGATGTACGAGCCATCTTTCGTTAATTGGAATTAGAAATAGGCATAGACGTATGGCGCAAGCTTCAATGTTCTTGTCAATCGCACTCAACAACAGCGACAAAACTAGTTGACCATCCCCTTAAAAGCGAATACCTGACATTATCCCCACCAAGTAACATGGCATCAACAACCAAAGTAGAAACTAGGATATTTGAGGCTAATACTCGATTATTGACAAAAATTATTAATGGAGAGTTAAAAGTAGCAGCAGTAGATCGCGGACGGATTTTCCGCTTCCTACACCAGGTCGGAATGTTTAGGACGGAGTTCCGCATACAAAGTCCCGTCACCCGGTGCGGCAAGTTCCGCCCTTCGAGCTGTGGCCCACCATAGGCTTAGAAAGCAGACAAGAACAACAACAATACAACCCAAGATGTATGGAATCATGTTTTGAAAGATTCCATTTAGCAGGTTGTGCTTATTGAGCAAATCGTTGTTGAAGAGTTGTGATGGCTTCAAACAGCTGGTGTCGTGATGTCAATGCACCCATGTTAATCTTGTGGAAAGACTCTCCCTATTGCTACTTGACAAGTATAAAGACTAGAGGAAACCATGCATCAATTGAAATACACATCCTCCATCATTCTCATCAATCTTCCAGTAAACCAAAAGCATTAAATCACTTCCAGAAATCACTTCTGAAAATCACTCCTCAAAATCTTTCAAGATGTCTCCCAGAATTCTCTTCGTTCTCACTAGCGCTGCTAAGATGAACAATGGCGCACCCACTGGGTGGTACTTGGTTAGTTCCCTAGACTTCGTCCCTTTGAGTTTTGGAGATAGTCACTTACAACATAAAATCTCAGCCTGAGTTTGCTCGACCTTACTTCCACTTGATTGGTCCGGACGAGGCAAACCCCAGGGCTGAAATCGTCGTGGCTTCCCCTGCCGGTGGCCTGGCTCCCATTGACGAGGTGTCAGTGAAGAACTTCAAGGACGATGCTTCAGTCAAGTTCTACGAAACCAAGAAGCATCTCTGGGAGAACACCGTAGCCCTCAAGGATCTTCAGGGAAAGGCATCTGAGTTTGATGCCATTTTCTACCCTGGTGGCCACGGCCCTATGTTCGACCTTGTTAACGACAAGGAGTCCATCAAGCTGATTGAGGACTTCTACAATGCTGGCAAAGTTGTTGCGGCCGTCTGCCATGGCCCCATCGTTTTCGTGAATGCTGTTGTCGACGGAAAGCCGCTCCTTAGTGGCCGCACCGCTACCGGCTTCAGCAACGCGGAAGAAGATGCCATCAAGCTGACTGAGTTCATGCCTGCTCTGTTGGAGGATGAGATCAAGCGCGTGGGTGGCAAATATGTCAAGGCAGATGACCTTTGGAAGGAGCACGTCGTCGTTGATGGTCGCATCATCACTGGCCAGAACCCCAACTCTGCCCTGGGTGTTGGCGCTGCCATTGCCAAGGCACTTGGTATGTTTGGCGACTTTTGATGTTTTTTCATGGATGTTCTAACCACGTGACTTCCATAGGTCTTGACTCTGCTTAAGGAGTAGATCTTTATACTCCTAACATCATCCTTAGGTTCTGAACGGCTGCTGAAAAGAGTGCGGCGAGCTATCTGGCGATTGGACTGTAGGGTATTAACAATACCCTGGCGGTAACTGACGACACGAGGCTTCCGGCAAGGACCATTCTAGTCAAAGGGGGCGATTAGGAGCGATAATTTAGAGCAGCACATTTACGGGATTTCTCATGTGCTTAGAGAGGTTAACAGACAATACACAATCTAAACTCGCAATCATTATTCCAATTAATATCTAGTCATCAAAGAGAGCATCAGCGGTAGCAGCAGCCTTCTGAAAAGTTGCAGAAGTTAAATGCTCAATAATACTGGCACGGGGTTGGAACACCCTGCTGTTAAATTCTAGATATCCAATTAGTAAGTGTCTATTATATAAGATAGTTTGCACGCTTACCTCCAGTGATACCGTTCGTATCTTCCTGGTGTATTAGGTTACGGGAGGAGTCGGACCAGGCAGCCAACTTAATGCGATAGACCTATACCAACATATTAATCAGTCTGACGCTCTCTAAATATAATTTTTGACTGACCTTGAAATACGGCTGATCAACATCGGGAAATCGGAGCACACCAATGTCAATTAATGCTTGCTCATGATACTCGTTTTTAGCAAAGAACGTTTCGAAGTTTCCAAGGATAGCACCGATCTGAGCAACAATCTTTGCTATTACTTCCACATCGATCTTGGTGCTATTAAGGACATCATCATCTGAGATGAGATTGTTAAACCACGCTTGAACCTACTCAAAACATTAGACTGAGCATAACGGCATCTTATTAACACGAGTACGTACCTCTCTCACAATGCTGGCGTCAGGTGAGCCGTCGAACTTGAAACCATTAACACTCCACTTGAACTTATCGGCACGGAAGACCCCTCCATCACGAGGCTCGAGCAAATCATTCTGCATCATGTTGCCCAAAACAGCATTTCAGCTCTTTTCGGGTACCCTTCTCAGAAATTTCAAGTTCCCAGCGATCATAATTTTCAGGTGGTCGTCCAATACCTGAAGCGACTCCTTGTTTAATTTTCTAAATGATGGAGCCAGATCAATGTGAAGAAATCCATTGGAGTTTGATTCAGTAGGATTTATCTGAGCAGTGACGTGAGCGGAAGATATTTGGTAGAATGATCTATCTGGTATTGATGTACCTTGCTGAAGTCAAAGTTTTGAACGAGGTCACCGATCTCACCAGTCTTTCCGAAGACATCTTTGTAGAGTGGAGCAGAAGAGGGCAGAGCCATATTATATAATTTCGGGTGAGTAGAAGGAGAAGAGGTGTGAAAGGGCTAACTGTCACGACCCGGCTCTTAAGGTCGCGATAATAGGCTAATAGGTTAGCCTAGACTAAATTAACTTTAATCCTTTAACTAATTAAAAAAGGATTAAAATATAACTTTTTAATTTAACAGTAGATTAATAAGTTATTTATTAATCTAAGGAAGGATTAATATTTTATTTATTAATTTAGTTTAAGTTAATTAAATATATAAGTTTACTTTATACTATTTATTAAAATACTTAAATAGCTAGTTATTATTAATATAATAGTATTTAAATTAAATATTTAGATATTTTATTTTATAATTAGTAATAAATTTACTTATTTACTAACTTAACTACTTTACTAATATAAATTATAAAACCCCTTTTAAGGTTTATTCTTTAAGAAAAATACTATTTATATTAATATATAAATACTAATTTAT